>JANRGW010002888.1:0-13027 GCA_024733675.1 Psilopsiagon aymara | reverse complement strand
CAACACTCCACCAGCTACTAAGAAGAAAAATGACTGCTATTGCTGAACCCAAGACTGTATTCACCCTTTATTCCATATATTCACGTCATGCTCAGATCCCATATTTTCAATACCACAACACTCCACCAGCTACTAAGAAGAAAAATGACTGCTATTGCTGAACCCAAGACTGTATTCACCCTTTATTCCATACCATTCACGTCATGCTCAGATCCCATATTTTCAATACACCATCACTCTTGTCTCATATGTGTACATATATATATATATATACCCGCACGCACATAAAGAAGAGAAAAAGAGAGAGAGATCATTCCTTAGTGCATGGATCAAACCCTATAAAGCTACTGAGCCCATCTGGTCAGGCTCCATCTCTTGTAACACTATTTCAGAACAGGAGAGGCTGTGTGCATAGTAGGGGATGTGATATACCCACTCAATGCCATGCTCTTTGGCCCAAGTGTCTATAACGTTGTTCCAGAAATGAGTCCCATTTTCTGACTCAGTTCTCTCTGGGGTGCTATGTCACCATGAAATTTGTTGCTCAAGGCTCAGGATAGTGTTCCAAGCAGAGGCATGGGACGCAGAGTATGTTTCCAGCCATCCAGTGGTTGCCTCCACCATAGTAAGCACATGGCGCTTGCCTTGGCAGGTTGATGAGAGTGTGATATAATCAATCTGCCAGGCCTCCCCATATTTGTACTCCAGCCATCGTCCTCCACACCAAAGGGGCTTTAACAGTTTAGCTTGCTTAACTGCAGCACATGTTTCACAGTCATGAATAACCTGGGCAACAGTGTCCATTGTTAAATCCAACCCTTCTGCATGAGCCCACCTATATGTTGCATCTCTGCCCTGATGGCCTGAAGTGTCATGGGAACACCAGGCCAAAAATAATTCACCCTTATGTTGCCAATCTAAGTCCATCTGAGCCACTTCAATCTCAGCAGCTTTATCCAACTGTTGCTTGTTCTGGTGTTTCTCAGTGGCCCAGCCCTTGAGTACATGAGTACCTACATGGCGTACCTTCACCACGAGGTTCTGCACCAAGGCAGCGATATCTTGCCACAGTGCGGCAGCCCAGATGGGCTTACGTCTGTGTTGCCAGTTCCTCTGCTTCCATTGCTGCAACCACCCCACAAGGCATTTGCCACCATCCATGAGTCAGTATAGAGATAAAGTACTGGCTGCTTTTCTCATTCAGCAATGTCCAAGGCCAGCTGGATGGCTTTCACTTCTGTAAACTGACTCAATTCACCCTCTTCTTCAGCAGCCTCTGCAACTTGTCATCAGGGGCTCTGTGCTGCTGCCTTACATCTCCGATGCTTTCCCACAATATGGCAGGACCCATCAGCAAAAAAGGCATGCTGCTTTTCACTTTCTGACAGTTCATTATATGGTGGGTCCTCTTCAGCACACATCACCTCCTCGTCTGGTGACATTCCAACATCTTTGCTGTCTGGACAGTCCATGATGACTTCTAGAGTTCCTGGATGACGGGGATTTCTTATTCGAGCTCATTGTGTAATTAGTGCAGCCCACTTACTCTATATAGCATCGGCTGTGTGATAGAGAGCTTACAGTCAACGTGTAATTCAAGACTTGCATTCTCCAGAAGCCCGCAACACCCCAGAAAGCTTGTGTTTCTTTCTTATTAGTTCGTGGAAATGTTGCTGTTATCTCAGATGTTATCACATCTGTGGGGATTTGGCAACGTCCATCTTCCATTTTATTCCCAAAAATTGAATCTCTTGTGCAGGTCCCTTGACCTTACTTCGTTTTATGGCAAAAAGGGTTTTTCAGTAGGATTTGGATTATTTTCCTCCCTTTCTCAAAGACTTTTTCTGCTCTATTACCTCACACAATAATGTCACCAATGTATTGCAGGTGTTCTGGAGCTTGCCCCTCTTCCAGTGCAGTCTGAATCAGTCCATGGCAGACGGTAAGGCTGTGTTTCCATCCATGGGGCAGTCAGTTCCAAGTGTACTGGACACCCCTCCGAGTCAAAGTGTACTGCGGCCTGCACTCTGCTGCAGAGGAATTGAGAAAAATGCATTGTCAATATTAGTAGTTGCATATTACTTGGCTGCCTTTGACTCAAGTTCATACTGAAGTTTTAGTATATCTAGTATGGCAGCGCTCAAGGGTGCTGTAACTTCATTCAGACCTACGGTTAGTCTGCACTCTCTGCTAGACTTTCACACTGGCCATATGGGGCTGTTAAAGGGTGAGTGGGTCCTATTGGCCACTCCTTGGCTCTCCAGTCTACTAATCATTTTATGGATGGGAATCAGGGAGTCTTGATTGGTGCGATAGAACTATCGTGGTTTAAGTCCAGCTGGCAACCCAGAACCACGCAGCCACCTGTTCCCTCCTCTTCCCCCCATTCCTCCCCCAGCTCCTGGAGGGATGGGGAGGAGAATTGGAAGAATGTAACTCCCACAGGTTGAGATAAGAACAGTCCAGTACCTCAAGTATAACACAAACCACTACTGTTACCAGTAGTGCTATCAATAATAATAATGATAAGGGAAATAACAAGGGAAGAGAATACAACTGCTCATCACCTGCTGACCGATACCCAGCCAAACAGAGCAATGATCTCACCTTTCCAGGTAGCTGCCCCCGGTTTATATAGTGGGCATGACATGCTGTGGTATGCAACACCTCTTTGGTTAGTTTAGGTCAGGTGTTCTGTCTCTGCTTCCTCCCAGCTTCCCCTCCTCCCTGGCAAAGCGTGAGGCTCAGAAAGTCCCTGATCAGACTAAACATTACTGAGCAGCAATTAAAAGCATTGGTGTTATTAGCGCTGTTCCCAGGCAAAAAGTCAAGAACACAGCACTGCACCAGCTACTAAACAGGAGAGAAATGACCAGTACTGCTTAACCCATGTATTTATTCAGTGTCATTTGGTTCAAACATGAAAATAATTTATTGTGTTTATTATTTGATACTTTTTCGTATACCCATATTTGCCAGTCAGGTAAAATGAAGCAATAATAGATACATGCATATGTGTATATAAAAAACCCACATATATTTGTATGTTCTTTGGCCCCAGATTATGCATTACAAGTAATTAATTATTTTTCCTTTCAGGCTGTACGTTTTTAATTAGTAAGTGAGAGAAACATATTTTAATGTTGAAATTCATAGCATATATTTTGCTGTTCTGTTCATTTGCAGGCTGACACAAAATATATTCTATGTTGACATAGAAAGGAGACTACATAAGATTCCTGGAAGCCTCTGGCTAAAATTCTGCCTTAATATTAAAATGAGCATTAATATTGCTTATCTCCTCCTTATAGGATTAAGTTTATTACTGAGTAGCCTTTTGATGCTCATTTGTAAAGCTGATAAAACCAAAACAGAAATCTGAATTAGGATTATAGTGAATGAATCCATATAACAAATTGCTGTATGTAGTGAAGTCAGTACTTGGCCCAGAGTTAATAAATTCTGAATTCAGAGCAATATATGCATGAGGGACGCAGACAGAGACTACTGCAGAAAACAGCTAGACACAGAAATCATCTTGCAAAAGCAGTGGAGAAAAGTATGGAGCTCAGATGTTCAGAAAACTCTTTGCTTTTAGTCAGGTCTTTTTTTTTTTTTTTTCCCTGTCACGTATTTATTGCAATTTGTTCAATCCATTCCTGAGCAGCAAAAATTGGACTGGGAAGATTCATAAGCTTCAATATTTCTAAAAAACTTTTCTTGTCCATATTTACTATTTTCTCAAGTTTTTCTCTGTTTACATTTAAGACTCTTGCCCTCCAGATACTCTCTGAAGCACTGTTCTGGGTTTACAGGTTGTGGGCCAAACCAGCTATTTCTGAAGTTTCCACTCTGATTTATTTCCTGTCCCATTACTAGACCCTTCTTCCAGTTTCTATTCCCATTTTTATTTATATTTCCTCTCTGATTTCATTTAGATTCTCGCTCCAAACTGACACACATACAGAAAATCTTTCAAATCATCATTCATTATTATCACTTGTGCACTGTAATTATCCCCTCATTCATGTTTCTTTTGCATGCTCAGAGTATAAACTCTTCCAATTTAGTCACTGATTTGTGCTCATATAGAACCCAGACAACAGCTGTCAAATTTTATGTTTTTAATTAAAAAATAAAAAGGAGAGCACTTGTTTCTTTCACCTTTACCATAAAAAAAAAAAAAAAAAAAAAAACAACAAAAGAATACTTACGGCAAATTCACAAGTCTTAGTAATTTCCAGAAGGAAATAGTAGTGCCAACGGCATCTAATAAGAAATCTTCCACAGCACACACTAAGCATCTTTAATGAATCACTGGCATCATTACATAGACATGCCTCCTACCTGTGCAGTTCTTTTACACAGTTTTAACAACCTGGACCGCTGAATTCACATGAAACTAGAGAGAGCATTCGTTTAAAACTTGATTCTGATTAAAAACATATATGAAATCTGTTACTAGTCAGATATTAGAAAACAACCCATTTTCAGAAGACTGAAGAGTCTGGTAGCCATTACGTGTATTGTCCATTTAAGACATCCTAAGGCTATGAACTAGCAACAGTCAAACCAAGTATTATTTGAATTTATGTTATCCTTCTACCTTTGCTGCTAAACAT
Source organism: Psilopsiagon aymara (assembly GCA_024733675.1). NCBI lineage: Eukaryota > Metazoa > Chordata > Aves > Psittaciformes > Psittacidae > Psilopsiagon > Psilopsiagon aymara. The sequence goes on along the minus strand of JANRGW010002888.1, from coordinate 8,405 downwards.
TTTAAATAATGTCTTATAGAGCAGATCTACAGCAGGAAGCTTAGTAGGGATGCTGTTTCCATAACAACAAATAGGATTTGAACAAAACACAATACTCAGTGGTTGCTGTTCTTTGCAGCACATAAAAGCAGTTATTCAAAATTACAAGCAGCGTGACATAGAAAAATAAATTAAGGCAAAAGGTGCTAAAAATTCTCTTCCATATTCAGTTAATGTTTAACTCATACATACTTGAGGGGCAGCTATAAGAACACAGAAATTTACTGTGCTGTATATGTCAAGCTAAATCGTGACCTGAGAGATTAAAGGCTTTTTCTAATGTACAATTAAATAATACAACAGTAACATTCTTGACAAGCCACAGAAGCAAGCCATCTAATTAGGTATAAATTGGCTCACATAATATATAAATGAAAGGTCTAAATCTACCTTCAGTGAGAGCCTACTTAAAACTTTTTAATTTGCAGTCATGGAGCAGGGTGTTCAGATTTTTGTATCTTTCTTTTTTCTATCATTTTCATCAATTGCATTAACTTTGTACATTTTGTTTTATTCTAAAAGTTCTAGGATCTCCTGCATATTATTTTAACTCTAAGGTATATATTTTTTTCTCATTCAAAATTTATATATCCGTTCATGATTTCATATAATAATACTGCATATAGACAGTTATGGTGTAAAAAAAATAAGAATATTTCAGAACCATAAGCAGTCTTTCTGCGTCTTTGCTTTTTTTTTTTTTTTTCAGGGAATAAAATTTATGTTGAACTGCTAAATAAATTGTCACAGCTCTGTAGTATAACCTCTCTTACCTTTGTTAGAGTTACCTTTATTTGTATCTAGATGTCATGAATATGCATGTCAGATGGAACTGAGTTTAAAAGTGTAATATCTGACTCTTTGCGCATTTCCAAGGTGGATTTTGGAACTGCAGCCTACTTGGATGATTCTAATGTCATACTGATACATCAGAAGTAAAGTAACCATATCTTTAGGGACATTTGAGGGCAGTTTTATAGAAAAAAGAGAATATTCAGTATCTTTAGAATTAAGGGAAATGTCAGCTGCTAGTGTTGCTTCATTAGAATATCAGCTTTCATGTCTATATTTTTGGCTCTGATTTTACCTGGTCATTATGAGTAATATAAAACTGACCATTTTAAAAAAAGTGACTTTCTCACAATCAGCCAGGGGGGCAAATGCTGAGAAGTTCCCAAAAGTTCTCAAGTTCTTAAAACCAAAAAGGATATAGGAGCTCTTAGAAAAAAGAATTGCAATGAAATCCTTATGATGCCAGCCATGGCTGGTCTATTCTTAATGGGCTTCTACTTTCTATTTTTTGAAATGAAAAGTGGGAACAACTATTGGTGTCTCATTTCTGCATTCACAGTATCACATGCTTTACCTAAAAAGCTTCTCGATATTCCAACAGTATATTAGTTATAAATGCTCCTGTCAACACAGTATGGAGGCATAACTGCACAAAAGCAGGCAATCAGGAAATGAGAACTACGAAAAGTTGACAAAGTACCATGTCCAGGTTAATTACATTCCCAGATCCTAAAGGAAATAGTGAGAAGAAACAAAAGAACGTCTGATTTTGAATAGTGGAGTTAAGTGGAGTCAGAGAATTTAATGCACAGGATATGAATGCAGTGAGATACATCATGAGAGCATCTCCTTTTAAGAATTGGACAGAGGCATTTATGAGACTTTTGTCAGTGATATGAATGATCATGAGGAAAAGCCTTAAAATTTAAAAGCGTATTATTTAATATAGGTTGCCCAATATTCAGATGCTTATTATAAATCACTGACTTTAGCAAGGGAGTTCACAGATTGCCATGACACAATCATCACAAAAGACGAAAGTCTGGCAATACGAATATTGACAATGATCAATTTTAATTCAGTTTGAAGCAAATGATTGCTCTGTAAATGAGTGGAATGTGGACTAAAGTAGGGGCCACATTTCTGTCATCATCACTTCAACCTTATGTGAAATTTAAAACAATTGTGAGAACTTATTCAGTATTAAGAAAAGCTTGTGGTTTGACATGCAGAGCAATTCAAAACAGAAAAACAGAGAAAGGCAATCAGTGAAGGCTCTTTAAACTATTGATTATTTAGTAACTGCAGCAAAGTATGCATAATACTAGGCAGAATAAAAAGGAAGCAATATCTTGAGTCATAAGAATAAAGATGAATTAGTAGTAGTTAATTTCAAAAAAAAAGTGGAAAATGTTGAATACTCCTCATGTTATTATGAATGAAAATATACCGCTAAGAACTTTGATTAAAAACATTTGGCACATAATTCATATCCTAAGCAAAACCACAAATAACTAAGGTTAGCCTTAGTTACCCTTTGTTTTGTTTGTTTCATTTCTGAAGCTACAATAAAATTTTTTAAAAAAGAAGCAAATAAACCCCAAGACCAGAAGTCATAGATTTGAAATGAGTAGTTAATTCAAGAGGATTTATTTCATTAAAAAAAGAAACAGAAAGCTGAACACAAAATTTGAATTGTGTGAAAAAATATCTCCTTCAAAATAAAATTCTTTAACAACCTGCTATTTAAAGATGAAGCTGGTCATACAACAGCAAAGTTCTGAGAGCACATGTTTTGAGTTTTTTTTCATACATCTTCCTCAAGGAATACATGCAGAAAATAGAATGCTCTAATAAATAACTTAATATTCAATGCAAGAAAAAACACCAAAACTCAAAAATAACCCCAAAACTTGAGAAAAGTGCAATTTTACTATCCCCTAAATCCCTTATCTAAATTTATAAATAACACAGAATGGTAATTTCATAAAACAGCTATTTGATGTGCCTTTTGGGAAACTAAGCAAAAAAAAGATATTTTTCCATTAGGTGTATTACAGCCAAGATTAAAGGCGTATGTGTGGCATGGTTTATGCAGTAACTCACACAGTTTGCTCATTCACTCCTCACTTTTCTCTCCTCCACTCCTGGAAGGATGGAGAGGAGGATCAAAAGAATGTAACTCCCACAGATTGAGATAAGAACAGTCCAGTACCTCAAGTATAACACAAACCACTACTGCTACCATCAATAATAATAATGAAAGGGGAAATAACAAGGGAAGAGAATACAGCTGCTCACCACCCACAGACCAAGACCCAGCTGAACAGAGCAGTGATCTCACCCTTCCAGGTAACTGCCCCTGGTTTATATAGTGGGCATGACGTGCCCTGATATGGAATACCTCTTGGCTACTTTGGGTCAGGTGTTCTGTCTCTGCTTCCTCCCAGCTTCCCCTCCTCCCTGGCAAAGCTTAAGGCTCAGAAAGTCCCTGGTCAGACTAAACATTACTTAGCAGCAACAAAAAACATTGGTGTTATTAGCGCTGTTCCCAGGCTGAAAGTCAAAACCAGCACTGCACCAGCTATTAAACAGGAGAAAAATGACTGCTACTTCTGAACCCACGACAGTGAGGCTTGCAAGTTCCTGGGTGTCATCCCTGACATGAACTTCCCTTAAGAAGTAAGATTCTCCGGAGAGCACATCAAGCTGGCAGTGATGTTCTACCAGATAAAATTTTTAAATTGTTTTACCAGATAATGAAACACATTGGGATTGGAGAAAGAAAAAGCAACAAAGCAGGGTTTTTTAGGGGGAGGGAGAGGAGGGAAAGAAGAGGCTAGGAAGGAGGAAATTTGAAAAAACATGGCAAGTATTCAAACTGCTGAAACCTGCCTGTAATGGAAATATTCTCACATAACAAGGTATTAACATAGAGAACTGGAAATTATTTTTATTACCCCAGGGAACTGGAAATTGCCTTTGGGGAATATATTCATCTTGGAATTGCAAAATAAAACAAAGGAAAAATATAAAGCATGGTTGAAAAAAAGTAAGCTGTTAGCAAAAGAAGAGAATAGCATTATTTAAAAAAAAAATAAATAAATAAAAATAGGAAAATCAAAAGGTAGTGAGCATATTTTAAAAACGGAATCAAAATAGTACCTGGCAAGGGAAATGTACTTTCAATGTTTTACTGTTTATAAAGAGTTTGGAAAACTAAGTAAAAAACAAACAGAAACCCCACCCTTACCCTCCCAAAAAACCAACAAAAAAAGCCCCACAAAGAAACACAAACACAAAAAACCCCAAGAAACACTCCCCTCCCCAAAAAATAAACCCAAACCAAAACCTTCATTTTTACAGTTCTATGATTAAAAAAAAACATACAAAAGAACATCTTAAGGACTGAGAAATTTTATTCACAACTTGCTGAGAAACAGAAACTTCAAAACAAAGCTATATTGACATGTTGACCACTACGACAATTATGTAGGTGAAACATAAGGAAAACATGAAAAGTCCAAAACCTAAAAATCAATAGAAATTTTATGTACTGATATATCTCATCTGGAATACTGTATGCATCCTCTGGCAGAAAGGCAGGAATTTTTCCTTTTCTTATTCAGAAAGTTAAGGATAAAAAAAAAAAAAAAAGAAGAAAAAAAAAACCCATCCAAACAAACAAACTGAAAAAAAGAACCAGCCTAGAAAACTCCAAAAAATAAACAAAAAAGCCTAACCAAAACCAATAAAGAAGAAAAGGCTTCTTAATCTAAAATAATGGCTGCTCATGCTAATGTCTTTCATAGGGAAAATTGGGGCAACACCAAGGTTATTTCAAGGCAACTTTTGAAAAAAATGATGGTAAAACTGTTGCAATATAACTGCTTAGTGTAACAGGCCTACATTAATATTCTACCATCCAGTTCTTGTTCATAACATTTTGGCGAAACAACTTTACTTTTATTGTCACAGTTTCCCAACAGTTGTTCACTATCTGCCTACTGCTGAAGGGATGTCTGTTTTTAGGAAACAGAAGCAGCAGATGCTGGCTCTGTTTAGCTCTGTCTCTGTTTAGCCTATAGCTTTCACGGAGTTGCTGATTAGACATGACACAAATGTGCAACAAGCCTTTTCTCCCCTTTCAATAGCGGATGACAGAGCATCCTATTATCCAGAATTTTGAGTTTTATACAGTTGCGATGATGAATATCAGAAGACTGTACAAAAAAATTACACTGGCTCATATTACAGATTCAGTAGCAAATCATTAAATGTATTGCTCTGCTAAATTTTGGAAACAATATTACTGAATTATTGATTTTTTTAATGTGCTTATGGAATAAATGACAGCCGAAAAAATTTCCAGCCTTAATTCAAGAGGTCAAATCTCAGGGCATAATCTAAGAAGGTGTCTGACACCAGGATTAGGTTGTTTTTTTGGTTTTTGTTTTTGTTTTTTTTTTTTTTATTATTATTATTTTATTTTTTTTCTAGAGAGAATATGAGGGTTTGTGCTCAGATTCAAATTTGAACTTTATTACGAAGAAAATTGAATCCAGTTATCCAACTTGGACTGACATTCTAGTGGAACTTCTCTCACCACTTGGAAAAATATCCAAATAAATCATATCATCCCTTAATAGCGCAAATATTGAAGCAGTGACATCTACAAAGATACTCCAAATAGGGGTTTTTTTCCAATACCTTTAAGAAAAAGTTAAATATTTTTCCAAAAAGTACTTGACTTTTTTCCTCAAAATAATTTAAGAAAAGTTGTTGCGGTTTTGTTTGTTTGTCTGTTTATCTTTTTTTATTTTTATTTGCCTTTAAAAATTTGTTTTCCAGTAAGAGGAATACCCATTTCTTTCTAACTGCCTGTATGTAGCTACAGTTTTTTACATATCCATCTTGAGCAGTCCTGATTATTTTCCTTAGTTCTGTTCTATACCTACTAATAGAAGAAAAAATTAATACAAATAAAATTATACAGTTACTTAACTTCATGGTTAAGTGAAATATGCAATGTCTTTGTTACTTATACAGAAGATTTGTTCTTCCTGAAAATATAGTCTATTATACCTTTCTTTACCAATTTTGACATGGTCCAGGCAGCTTCCCTATTCACATATTTGAAAATAATCGGTGATTTTCCAATGCCACACTGAATCATATGCAATTAACAACAGTAGGTTGCCTGCAGCGATCACAGCCTGAAGTGTGACTTGAAGCATTACAAAGAAAAAAATAGAAAAAGATTTACAAAATATTGTTTAGTGGTCTGGGGATAAAGATACTGATTTTTTTTTTTTTTTTTTTTTTTTTTTCTCATTTTCTTGTCCATGTCTTCACAGGCAGAATTGTGTACTTCACAAAGTCAAAACGAAGAGCCTCTCTTTTTGCCCAGAGTCAAATCCAAAAGAATGCTTCCAAGGGCTATATTGGGCAAGATTTTCCAAGGTCAAAAATGAGAAAGATTCACAAAAATCCATTCAGGATCAAAAAATGTTGTTAATTCCTAGCTAGGAATTTGCTTACATTACAGCATCCATCTATATAGAAATCATTGAGCTAGCTGTACTGAAACAGAGAAATCTTTATAGTTGGCTAATTCACTCTGTGCCTTCAAACAAAAATTAAAAATGTAAGTGCTCTCTAACTTGAAATAATAGCGATTGTGAAAGTTCATCTTTCAGATATTACTGCTAAGTAGCAAGTATAGTTTAAATGGATCTTCAACTCTGTGGTGAAATTTCTTAGCTTTAGGAAAAATGCTTCCTTAGCTCTTCCCTGGGGCCACTGAGAGGAAAGTAAGTTTAAAAGTTTGGAATGCATTAGATATCTGAAAATAAATGTGTGGTGTTTTGGATTCAGCTTTAAAATAAATTTTGATTGTCTTGAAAGCAAAGGTTAGATTCCTCCCTATTACAAATACTGATTTAGGGTCCTGCTGATTATGCCAATTTGTTCTGAATAAGCGTTTCAGAGATTTTAAAGAACCACTGTCAAAGGTACTAATTAAAGTGGGTTTAATATGAAGTTGCAAAATTGTGATGTAAAAAATTTCGATGACATGATTTACTTAATTGCTTACTACATGGAAGAAACTTACAAAGGAAATTAGAGTTAGAGTAAAGCTACAATGATTTAGCCCTGTTTTCAAATCATGAGGTTCAGGATCAACCCCTTTGCTTTTTAAACTCCTGGTGAAGCCTAGATACAGGCAGGTCCGATATTAGTCTCATACTTGATGATGTATGCCTAATGTAATTAACTACACACTTTCTAATAATTAATACGGTGTAAAGATTTCATTAGTATTAATCCAGCATGCTATCAGTTATTGAGCATCTGTTGCAAATAAGGTATCTCTCAGCCTTGGTTGTGGAAGGAGTTCTTACTTTGGGTAAGGAATCTCAAACTTTCGGAGGAATCCTTGCTCAAGGGGAAAGTCATCTGACATGCCATTCACTTGCAATTTAGGGAGAGCTCAAATTGGCTGATCTGCTGTTGGTAAAATATCTCTCTGCCTTAAGGAGCAAGCTTGAGATGGATTTCCAGTTCAAGGGGGGATCACCAACATGCAGCCACACTGCCTAAGAGGGAGAGCTCAAACAATGCTCACTTAGGCTCTCATGTTTGTGAAATAAGACAGTTGGCTCATAGTCAAATTACATGGGATGAGAAAGATATGCATGAGACTCCTTGTACCCCCTCCTGCATTCATTGATAAAGGAGACTTGGAAAAGCCACCCACTATTCATTGTTAATCGCATGATCTGTGTTCTAAGATCGTGTGCACCGATGCTCACTGTGTCTCTCTGCTTCTTTGTGGGTTTCCTAGAGGAACTCTTGGTGTAGTTGAGGCTCAGGCCTTTGGCTCCTTTGGAGGCGTACCAAAATGCTGCTATTTTGATAAAAGGGTTGAGTGCATCTATCACACTCTCATCTTACATTTTTGTAAATAAGTCCACCTTGCTTCTAAGTACCAGACTTTCAGGACAAATTTTTAAAAATGTGTTTACCAACTGCTGCAAATATCAATTTTTTTCTCAGCAGACATGAATCATCAAATCATCTTCAGACACTAATGTAACATGAACGCAAACATTAAAAATGCCACACAGCCTCCTCTGCTGCACGGTTAAGGGAGTTCCTGCCAGCCCTGCCCTGTCCTGTCTTCCCGTCCCAGGGGAGCAGCCATCTCTCCCAGAACTCCCTAACACCACCTTTGCTGGTGGCTAAAACTAAGTCCGGGGCCACCTCTTTGTTCAGGCTGCTGATGTTGAAACCTGATCCTGAGCAAATCTGGATCTGATTCAGATGAAAGGTTTCATAGAATTATAGAATGGTTGGGGTTAGAAGGGACCTTCAAGTTCATCTAGTTGCAACCCACTCCACTGCCACAGGTAGAAACACCTTTCATTGGACCAGGTTGCTCAAAGCCCCATCCAACCTGGCTGTCGTGGTTTAAGCTGCAAATCAGCCACGCAGTTTGTTCACTCACTTCCCCCTCCTTCTTCCCCCCCACTCCAAAAAGGGGGGGAGGGGGAAATGGGGAGAAGAATCAA
>JANRGW010002887.1:6147-59398 GCA_024733675.1 Psilopsiagon aymara | reverse complement strand
ATTGAGGAAAAGACAATCTGAGCTCCAGAGCCCCTGACCACCTCTCCAAGAGCTCTGTAGTCCTCCTTTATGTTCTCTGGGCTACTGCTGTCTATGTCATTAGCCCCCACACGGACCACTAGAAGTGGGTAATATGTCATCTACCTGGACTTGTGCAAAGCATTTGACACTGTCTCACATGACATCCTTGTCTCTAAATTGTAGAGACATCCATTTGATAGGTGGACCACTTGGTGGATAAAGAACTGGCTGGATGGCTGCATGCAGAGTGTTGTGCTCAATGGCTCAATGTCCAGCTGGAGGCCAGTAACACGTGGTGTCCCTCATTGATCGGTGTTGGGACCGGTCCTGTTCAGCGTCATTGTTGGTGACATGGACAGAGGGATTGAGTGCACCCTCAGCAACTTTGTCCATGACACTAAGCTGGGTGGTTCAGGCGATACGCTGGAGGGAAAGAATGCCATCCAGAGGGACCTTGACAAGGTTGTGAGGTGGGCTGATGCCAACTTGATGAACTTTAACCATGCCAAGTGCAAGGTCCTACACCTGGGTCAGAGCCATCCCCAGCACAGCAACAGGTTGGGCAGAGAAGAGATTGAGAGCAGCCCTGCGGAGAAGGATGTGGGGGTGTTGATCGATGGAAAAATGAACATGAGCCAGCAGTGTGCTCCTGCAGCCCTGAAAGGCAATTGTATCCCGGGCTGCATCAAAAGGAGTGTGACCAGCAGGTTGAGGGAGGTGATCCTGCCTCTCTACTCTGCTCTTGTGAGACCTCACTTGGAGTATTGTGTGCATTTCTGGTGTCCTCAACATAAAAGGGCATGGAACTGTTGGAACAAGTCCAGAGGATGGTCACAAGGATGATCATGGGCCTGGAGCACCTCCGGTATGAAGACAGGCTGAGAAAGTTGGGGCTTTTCAGCCTGGTGAAGAGAAGGCTGCGTGGAGACCTCATAGCAGCCTTCCAGTATCTGAAAGGGGCCTACAGGGATGCTGTTGAGGGACTCTTCAATAGGGACTGTAGTGATAGGACAAGGGGTAATGGGTTCAAACTTAAACAGGGGAAGTTCAGACTGAATATAAGGAAGAAATTCTTTAATGTAAGGGTGATGAGGAACTGGAATGAGCTGCTCAGGGAAGCTGTTGATGCTCCATTGCTGGCGGTGCTCAAGGCCAGGTTGGACATAGCCTTAGGTGATATGGTTTAGTGGGAGGTGTCCCTGCCCATGGCAAGGGGTTGAAACTAGGTGATCTTAAGGTCCTTTCAAACCCTAACTATTCTATGATTCTATTCTATGATTCTAAGAGAATACAACTGCTCACCACCCACCGACTGATACCCAGCCCGACCTGAGCAGTGACTTTGCCCATCCGGGTTACTCCCCACAGTTCATATAGTGGACATGACATGCTGTGTTATGGAATAACCCTTTGACTAGTTTTGGACAGGTGTCCTGTCTCTGTTTCCTCCCAGCTTCCCTCCTCCCTGGCTTAGCATGAGACTCAGAACGTCCTTGGTCAGAGTAAACATTGCTTAGAAACAACTAAAATCATCGGTGTTATCAGCACTGTTTCAGGCTGAAAGTCAAAAACACAGCACTGTACCAGTTACTAAGAAGGAGAAAAATGACTGCGACTGCTGAACCCTTTGATAACATATGTGCAGTTGACCATATCACAGACAGTGATTCACTAAGCATAAATACTTTGTACTTGAAAGTCATGTACAATAGAGGTGAAATCTCAACTCTGTTGAAGGGAGTGGGAACTGTCTTTGATTTCAAGGGGCCTGGATTTTATCCTTGGCACATCTTCTCTTCTAAAAGCACAATTCACATTGAATTAATTTAATTGACAAATTCTATTAAGGTGGGTTTGTTGTCAGTTTCTGTCTTTTGATATGCACCACAGACTGCTGACCTGAGATGGTATCAAAGAAAGACTGATTTGATTGAAAAACTTCCATGACTTCAAACAGTCAGTGATACATACTCATATCTTCTATTTAAACAAGTTTATAATTATCAGGAAACTGATTATTTAGATAACTTCACTGAATAATATCCTTGTACACATATATTTTATTTCAGAAATGAAATGATCCTAATTTCTATAAGAGGATTTTAGTTTATGGAATAGTTAGCTACCAAGAAAGTCCTAGAAATTGTTGAATAACTTATTTGGTCAGATCTGCCAATTATTCTCCCTGAAATATTTGTGAATTCTGTATTCTAATTGCTTTAACTGGAAAACTAAATGTGAAAATGAGGAATCTTTAAATAATTTACTCATTGTATCTATCTAAAATTTGTTTTAATAAGTGTTTAGCCAAATAGCATGGAGGCATAATTTCTGCAGAGCCAGTATTAGACCTTGGCTCAGCCAGGTGCTTAATTGTATGCCGTCCTGCGAAAATGTGAGATACGCCATCCTGTAAAAATAGTATTGCTGTCAGTATCAGTTCTTTGTGTCTTAAATCAAATGTATTCCCAGACTTTTACTGAATTCTGAGTTATTCAAACCTCAATGTTTAAATTATAAAGTCTCTGACATGAAGAACATCCTTTTGTTTCTTTTAACTTCCCAGAGTGATCTGTGAATTCCTCTAAGGGCTTCTCTTCCCTTGGTGACCCGAGATGACCTTAATTGACTATGATGCACTATGTGGAAAATATTCCCTCCAATCCATCCTCCCCCATTTCTCACTTTAAATTTGTTGGCTACCCTCCCCTCTTTCTTCTTTTTATTGTTGTCCAAATTTTCCTATTTCCAGAGTATGTTTTAAGATTAAAAACCTCTTATTTGGCAGTCAGTGTAAAGATTGTACCTCAACAGATGTTTTTAGTGTCAGTGCAAGAAGCCGCCACACGCTGATGCGGTTCTGCTTGGCACCATTTCTTGTCTGGAGAGACTGACACTGCATGAATATATTCATTTTACTGCTGGGCTCTTTTTGTCACTTTTCTTCCCCTCCTTTTCCCTCTCATGACATGTGGCAAATTTGGTGTTCCTGTGACTTGTTTCCTCTTTGTGTATGACTTTGGTTTATAAGTCATCTAAGTCTTGTTTCTGAAGATGGCAACTGAACTGAATTTACCTTTGAGCACCTCTCCCTCCCCTCTAACAGTGTTACCTAGAATATGTTTTCAGGTTAACTTGCAGCCTTTACCAACTGTTTTCATGTGTCCCAAAATCACAATTTCTCTCCAAAATGCATTTCTATGCAGGCACATGTATCAAAATAGTTAGGGCCTCAGTAAGTACTGTCCAAAAGTTCAACAGGCTTTTCTATTTACTCAGCTGGTCATGTTCTTGTACTAAGGAGTTTTTTTCAAGCTGTATTTGAAACAGGGGACAGGTTATGTAAGGGCATAATAAAAATACGGCTTTTGTGAAGGCACAGGCATGATCCAAAAGAGACTCTCTTTCTAAATCTCTTTCCTCTTCTAATCTGAACATATTTTTCTGGATTTCTGATGACAGGTGAGGTTCTTCTGTGCAAATTCATGCCAGGTAACAGCTGAAAATATGGACTGGAACAGTGGACATTAGAAAAAATATTTGAAGCTAAATGCTGTAAATTTAGAGTGCATGCTGACCATAAAAATCTCTCCTGGCTAAGTGCTACCAAATGGTGCCATATGAGACAGCACAATATTTCCCTAAGCTTGCGAAAGGCCATAATTGTGATGCTCCAGATAATCTCATGAGGTAACCGCTTATAAAAATTGACTCTTTAAGGGAAAACTCTTTTTGTCATTTTGTTTGCCATATCTTTTCCTTTATTGCCCCTCTGCAAGAAAAGGCGACACAGTTAAGTGAACCTGGTGGTGGGAGGAAAAAGTAAAATCAAGTGATAGGCACTTGATTTTCAAAGAACAAGCTTATCAGTCACACACACTGAATCACCATGAAGATGCTCCTGTGCCTACTGAGGAATGCTCTCTCTGCAGTTCAGAAAAGGGATCAGAGAAGGCTTTCCCAGCTGACTACATTAGCTAGCCACATTGCTCTACTGACTTCTTCACTTCCAGCCTGTTGCCTTTCCAGACAACATGTTCAGAGAAGGAACCTATTTTTTTGGCCTGACTTTGAGAAAATGGATAACTGGACTGTAAACCCGCTCAAACTGTGAAGGGAAGGGGGCTGTAACCAGTATTTTCCACCTTTTAGTCAATGTTTCTAACTGCTAAGCTACTACACAAAGTAACTATTCTATGATCCTATGATTCTATGATTCATTGCATCCCCTTTTGCAAGCTATTTGCTGGAGGTGCTTATCTTCCTCACTCCTACACACACACACACACAAACACACACACACACACACACACACACACACACACACCCCCGTCACTGATTGCAAGCTCCCTGTTGGGTTAGGGCACCTGTTTTAGGTACGGATACTTTTATACTGATGTCATCACTTCAGAGGTCATTCTGGCAGACAAACAGCAAATGATGCTGCCTAGGGGTGTGTGGTGTGTCCTCTTCTCCAAATGCCTTCAAGGGAAATGAGAAATGATGCTGCTGTTTGGAAGGAGCAGTGCAGGGAGCAGCTTTAAGGGGCAGCCACACTGCTCATTTTGCTTTTCACTTGCTACAGATTCTGGACTGAACTCCCCCTGCCTTTCTTCTCTCTGTGCTTTGTACAAGTATCTCAAGACATTACATCAAAAGATAAGGAGCTCAGCCTGACCTTAGATAGCACTCAATGGACTACCATATCTCTACTGCAGCTGGCACTGGCACAAGGACAAGCCATTAGTGTCAGGGGTACATGTCTTCTTCTTCTGGCTGCTTTTTCTTGCAAAAAAATATTTATTTTGGAGAAAGCAGGGGAAATCCAATTCTCTACTTGTGGTTTCGACTCCTTTTGTCTGCAACATGTTCTGCTAGGGAAATGATGCACAGCGGCTTCTTTTTCAAATTTGCTTCTGGCTCAGCAAGAAGGTGGGTGGCAGGGCAGTTGGAAGTCATCAAGCACAAGTAATAACGTTTAGTAACCTTTTGTATAACTCTTCCCTCCAAACACTGCAATTACTTCCTTTTTTCTGTTCTTGAGGGGGACAGATCCTGGGAGGTCCTGAGTAACTTTGAATTTAGCTGAGTAGTTCCAAGTCCTGAACTTAAACTCCTAAGGATATTACAGAAAAGCATCACAAAAACTTTCTTATCCATGCTGCAGAAAGTGAGCCATACTACAACTGGGGTAATGTGAAGCAAGTCTCCTAAAGGCATTGGAAGGCAGAAACTGGTCAAATGACCATGAGCAGACCACAATAACCCGATCATGCTAAGAGTCAAATCTCAATCTCCTTGACACCAGCTGAGTAGGATCTTTATGGAATATTTATATCCAGGATGGAGCAGGTGTCTGGTTCCCCCCCCCCAGTAGCAAGCATAGTTGCCTTATTTTGCCACCAATTGAGCAAATATCAGCACAAAAAATACGTTAAAAAAAACAATTGTATCTTAAAAAGCAAGAAGTGGAACTTAGCATCTCTGGCTAATGCTTTCTTAAAAGCAATATGATGGCCTATTCAATGTGCTAACGTTCAGTTCTATCAGCCTTTTTCATGAGCAGATTTTGGAAAGGAAGAGAGGCAAAGTACCAGCAGAAAGAGGGGTTTTTCCATATAGGTAGTGTACAAATACATTCATGCCATGGAAGAAGGCAGGGGAAATACCTGCTTCCTGACCATGTGGTTTTTCCTTGCGGTATTTTCCTCTCCATTTGTCTCTCTAGAGGGCAAAATATCTCTGTCTTCCTCGATGTCATCTGTAAGGAGAAAAAGTAAGGAAAAAATCTATATGCATATTGAAGAAACTTTTTTAAAAATAAGTTGTTCTTCTATTTTACAGTGATTGCACACATGCATATTGAGCACAGGTGAAGGATGCATATTTACCACAGAGAGGTAATGGAAGCTCATTGTACCAATAAAGATTGTAAGAGCACTGCCAAGTGCAGCACCATTCCCAGATGCTTCTGGAATGGCCTTTGTTTTCATGAAATTGGAAAGAGCCCCATATGAATGCTCAGCAGATGAATGGAAAGGTGAAATTTCTGAGTATTACTTCCCACTGAGCTGACGAGCTAGTGGATTTCACTGCAACCATGAATGCAGCCTTGACTACAGTCTCAAAATAGGCCATGACAGGCTCTTACCTACATGAATAGTCTGCACACAGAGATGACAGTATCGCCAGATCATTTGGCTGTTGACAGAAAGAAAGCATCTGGAATTTTTAATCCTGTCAGAGATCAGAAATATGAAGAGAAAAAAGAAATAAAGTAAAGCTTTACTAGCATTCAGAGTGTGGAGGAAAGACATGAAAATTAGATAAAATACAAGTTTCTGACAGAAATGGAATGTTGAACCAGAAATAAAGATGGCTTTTGAAAGAGACATCCCATGAAGAATGGATAGAGAGAAAAAAAACTCTCTTACCCTCCAAAGAAAGGCAATATTCAATAATAAATATATCTCTGGCAGTACTCCAGGTGGGGTCTCAAATTTTATTTTTGAAACAATTTGATTAACACTTGCAGAAGTTTGAGGTCCAGGTTCCACAAGTCCATCTGCAAGAAACAGAGGATACTGCTCATTTTGTAAGCAGTTTATTCCTTACTATAGCCCAAAGGATCCAAAATAGTTATAGTAACTCAATAAATCAGATCTTAAAAGTCAAACTAGTCTTTTCAGTAGCATTCAGGGTTTGTCTTGTCCCTAGAGAAATGATAACAAAACAGCCACAGAAGCAGAACAAGACAGTATTGATGCCTGGAAGTATGAGTATTCATCCTGAGACTCTCCACACATTTCTAGGAATAAATACTAGGCAGTTATCACCCAAAGCTGAGGACTCCTTTTCTTGTGCTTTAACTCTCTGAAGTCTATCAAAAGAGCCAACAGCTATCCCAAAAAAGCATTGTCTCTGATGAAGAATAAGCTTTCTCCAGTTTCCAACAGAATTTCTGCCCACCCATGCTTATTTGCATCTATTGACTCATAAAATGCACATTTTATTCAAAGAAGAGAAACAAAGAAACTTCTGCTGGTACTGAAATTCTTGTTTGGATCTCAGGGCTAATGAGGGAAATGTGCTCATAACACCTCAACTTCAGACAGCTGGTGCTGTCTGGCTGGAGATAGATGCCAGAAGTGTTGAGGACACTCACAGTGTCAGTGATAAAGGGCCTGCACTGGTGTCATGTCCCAGTAATCGTGACAACCAAGAGATTCCCAGATGAATGGTCATTAACAAGATGTTCAATAGACTACTTCCAAACACTTGGCACTATGGGTTGCCTAGGGGGGCTGTGAATACTCCATCCCTGGTGATGTTCAAGGCCAGATTGGACAGAGCCTTGAGTGACATGGTTTAGCTGGAAGTGTCCCTGCCCATGGCAAGGGGTTTGGAAATAGATGACCTTAAGGTCTTTTCCAACCCTAACTATTCTATGGTTCTATGGTTAAAGATCATGTTGCTCACACTGTACTTGCTATTATGACAAGACTAACACAGCTAACCTCTTTAGACCCCAGAGTTCTGATGGAATAAAGCTGTAGAAGATTACAAGTGCCATTTTTTCTTAGAATTCTTTCCTGGCAGATTTAATGGGCACCTGGAATCTGAGGTAATGGCCTAAAAAAGAAGAGTGTAAGAAAGATTTTCAAGGCACAAGAACATCTTCTAAAGCACTTGCAAATTTTGGGGCATGGGATCTTCATTACTGTTGATGTAGGTCAACACAGTCTGACCTAGCACGTGTTGTTTCTGAGGACCCAAACAAGGTCAACTGTTTGAAGCTCAACTGTTCGGAAGGTCAGGTTCTCCCCTCCTATATGCTTGAGGCTTTAGAATAGTCTGGAATATGTCTTTCTCCTAAATAACAAAGGTCACCAGTAAGTGGATGCCAGAAAGAAACCAGTCACCCTATCAGGAAGGTTCAAATAAATAATGGAGAACTGAGATAAACATGAAGAAGCTATTCCTGGTTCCCCAAAGGCAATGAAGGAAAAGACTATTCAGGGTTGACCAAAGAAAGTCTAATCCAAATTAACATACTGCTGAGAGACGTTAAAAAGCTAAGAACTCCAGCATAATTGTGCCATTGAGAAGGGAAACTATGCAGCATGTATCATTGTACATATCGGAGTAAATAAGAGCTCACATACTAAAGGTGCTGAAGGAACAAACTATTTGGTCTCATGTGAAAAGGTTTATATATGTCCCCACTGTGAATGTATATGTTCGTCATCACTGAAAGCCATAAGATAACCTTATTCATCTATTCTTATATAGACCACACTTTTGGAACGTATTTCAAAATGAAAAATCTTCACTAGTGGAACTTGCAATTCTTCTTTACAATGGTGCAACAAAAATCAGATCCAGCCTTAATCCTTAAACTGACAAATTTTAGTATTCACCCTATGAAAAGAGAAAACAGTGTCTTTGTAAATTCTAAGAGTCTTAGTTTATATTACTGAAACTTGGAAACCAGCTTTTTTTTAAATGGTGTTATTATGTTGGAGGTCATGATCTTCCAAATATTGAAGCACTTGTTTATAGTTTGGTATTTAATAATGCAGTGCATTAAACACTTTCTGCTCTAAATTTACCAGTTCTTGGATCTTCACCAATCTCTCTCCAGAGTGCTGCTCCAGGAAAACACTATCCCAGCTCTGGTGACAGCTTAAATTGCTTTATATTTTTAAAGCATTTATAATTTGCAATATTAGAAATACTCTGAAAAGATGTGATTAATTGCTATCATGAAGCAAAGCCTCAGACAGGCATTGATTACTGTTGTCAAGCTAATCCCAGATTTGTGCTTCATATTTACTTCTTTATTATCTGCTTTCATTTAAGATTTATGGGATGTATCAAGAGAAATGGTTTTGATGCACACATTGTCAAGCCGTTCTCAGAGTGACTGGCAACCCATACAGATGTAGCTATGATACCAGACTGTGGTTACCATATTCAACTGTGAGTGTACTAAAATTAGGCACATATAGCCACTCGAGTCAGTCACATCACTGAAAAAAGGCCACTTGTTTAGGTGCCTTTAGTTAAATGACTAAATTGAGACTCCATGTGGCATGCATATTACAAAATAACAAGAGCTTGCTTCTTAACAGACTCCCATGAAAGCCAACAGGAATTTAGCCATGAAATTCAAAGGGGACTGACTGCACCCAGCTAGTGGATTGTGTAACAGCTTTTATTTTGATGTTAAGTTTTTTGTACTTTTTCTCAGCAAAAAGACAGAAAACACAAGTTAATAAATCTTCTAATTAAACCACTTAGCAATGTTACAACATTAGCGTTGGGATAAAAACAAGCAAAAAGCCAATTATAAAAGCAGAAAAGAAACAAAGACAAAGGAAGAAAAAGGGACAAGTAGGTGAACCCTGTCTTTGGCTGTCAGTTTGTCTCCTTCACTCTCTCCAAGGAGTACTTTGGGGAACAAGGCTAGGCTGCAGATTTCAAAGGTGTTGACAAGCCTGGCAGACCAGTGATTTCAATTTGTCCCTCAGCAACGATGCCAGGCAGCTGTAAATGACTCTAACGTTCTCTGCTTCATGATAGTCCCAGGCATAAGGGATAGGTTTTTGCTTTAAGTCCAGTATGGACTCCCTGCTTGGGGAGGCTCAAGCTTGCTTAGACAGTGAATGCTTTCAGCCTACAAGCCACAAGCCTGGTTTCTTTTGCCAAGATAAAATGGGGCAAAGACCTTTTAAAAGATGGAAAAGCACTTCAGGAAGCAAGTAAGAGAAGTGTGAAAGGGACCCCACTCAACCATATTTCTTTCAAGGGGATGCATGCTCTGAAATTCCTTCAATAGTTTGGAAGTCTTCCATCATTAATTTGGAGATGTGCTACAAATTTTATTCTAGTGCAAAGGACAGACAGTACCATTCAATGTTGCGCAAAAACTATTATAAATTACTTAGATTTTTAACAAAGGGGGAGCACATTTCCTGAAATTCCTCCTTTGTAGCTTGAACAGGCCTCTTCCAATAAAGTCAAACAGGTTTATCCTTTTGATATGAGCTCAGCATCAGTCTCTGAACAGAAACAGCAGTAGGACAGTATATGTGGCAGCATCGGCAGCAGCAATGGACAAGAGCTGTCCCTACCACCAAGAGGCTATAAGGCACTCAGATAGCCATGCTGCTCTCTAGATGACTTGTCCAGAAACACTGGGCACTCCAGACTCCTTTTTCTTTATAAAGTGACCGGGTTACTAATCTTTGGTCTGCAGTTTGAGGAATCAGAAGGGACAAGAATAACTTAAAAACAGACTACACAATTTTTTTATATCTTCATTCATTAAAAAAATTGATGGGGGTCGGGGGCTCTCCTGCATTTCCAGTATTGCAAACCTGCAGAAAGAAGGATGAGGTTTTGGCTCAAAACCAAAACTTCTTCTTTTATAATTGTGATTATTACACACTTCACCCCGAACCACTGAAATAAATGGAGTTTTTTCATTGGCTTCCCTGGAAACTGGCACCAAGCCTTCATCTCGTAATTTCAAGTCTGTTTTACGTCTGTAAGTTAATGCAAAAAGCATATGGTCTCTGATGCATTACAAGTTAGAACTGCCTAATGAACATCATCTTAGAAGTTCACTTTCTTTTATGTATAATTTATTACATCTTCATCAGTGAAACTAACTCAAAGCACAAATGCAAAGCAAATATATTGGGGTTGAAGTTAGAGCTACAATAGAATACACAATGGTAAATGTGCAAACCATTTTATCTTTCTTCAGCAGTACAAATGGAAGCCTTCAAAAATTTGAAGAGTCTACTATAAACAAATACTGCCTTTTTTCAGCAGACTTTGCAAAGTTAGGATAGGTAGGAAAATAAGCTAGTTTCAACTCATTTCTTGTTTTAAGAAAATAATAAACAAAACCAACACTCCAGCATCTTCTCTTCCAGGCTTGACCTTGAATAAAATCAAAATGGATGTTATGTCAGTAACTGAGGGTAAAAAAAAAAAAAAAAAAAGAAATTTCCACTCTGGACAATATCAGGAGAATTAAAATTTTTATAGTACGCTTTTTCACTGACACTTTTCTGTCTTCATAGCATGTGCCAATAAAAAAACCCACATCCAATGATTCTAAAACACAATGTGTTCTGAAACTGTGGCTGACTGACAAGAGATCCTTTTTTTATCTTATTCTTTCTTTCATGGCCTAAATTATTAACTTGCAGTGGGCCACATATAACTCATTTTTAAGCATAAAATTATCTCTGGATATAGCATTTCCAAACTGTTGCCAAAGTGGTCACTTAAATTTTTTTCTGATCTCTGTTTAATCTGAGTAGAGATAGAAGAAAACGGAGGGTTTTCTGGATACATACAAACATGGGGGGGAGAGTATAATGTTAATGAAGCACTTCTTAGCCTTCCTAGTTATGCTTCTTGTGTTTGTCTAAGCAGCTTCTTGCCAGCCTTAACGTTCATTAGTATAGGAAATACTGAGATTACTGGCTATACCACCTCCACTGTAGAAACCAGACTACTACTATCCACTTACTCCAGCACAAGTCCAGGTTCATTCTCTTCCTGTTCAGCCTTCTTCACCTTCAACGTCATTAAAGCCCCACAGAATTACCTATGGAAACAAACACTTTAGAAAAAGTCGTATCAAGGACAGCCTCTAATGCTGCCACTTCATGGATAGAGACATGACAGGAGAGCACAGAACCTCATGGAGGCTCTGCCTGGGTGTGCGGGTGTTCCCACATGGAATATATAAAATTGGAGAATAAGGTCAAGCAATTTGTTAATCCTTCACATGATCATGTATTTTGCATATGTTGTGCAGCAACATACCTTTCAGTTGGGACTGGTTATGTTATGCTGAAGTTCATCTTATGTAATGCTGATCAGTTAGACCACAGATGATGAATTAAGTAGGCCTTCAGGAGCTGGCCTTCTTGCCCCTGAGTGGTTATAGAATCAAGAGCAAACTGTACCAGGAGTAAAATAAATAAAGAACTGAAGAACAGCAGTTTAAATAGGGCTCTATATGGACTCTTTATCCCAAACATCTCTTGTTTCTCTTTGCCATCTGAGAAAATTTTTGATTACTGCAGCCTCTGTCCAAGGTTTCTTACAGTTCTGCCAAAAACAAGGGCTGGGGCATGTTTATTTCTGAGGGCAGATCCAAGAGGGGGGTAAATTCAGGCAGCTAGCAAGTGCTAGCATCCAAGGGAGTGAAAAAGGACATGGGGAGGGTTTATAAATCCCTTTGCTATAGAAACAGAAATGGACTTGTCATTAATGGTTCCTACAGACATGCAGACTTGGAGTGGGGAGGCAGGTTGATGGGAGGAATGCACAGGTGGGTAAGGATTTGAGTGCAGACAGAAATGAGGAACTTAAATAGAGGACACTGAGGGAGAAGGAAGCTTCAAGACAGGAGCTGAGAACTCTGGGGTAGCTTGGCAAGGAAAGAATGTTAGTAGCACTGGAGTTAGATAGATGAGGGATGGGAAGACCTTGGTACAAGGTCTGGCATTGCTGGCTGGGATATGGGTTTGGGGGATTTGAGGATCTGGGGACAACAATTCAGGAAGCACAGGATCCTTGTGCCATATCCCAATTTGGCAGTAAGGACATGGCCATACAGTGAGGCTTTCACCCCAGTAAGACACTGTCACTCCCTCTGATATCCAATATTGCCCTCCTTCCTTCCCACCCCAACAAGGAGGTCTGCAGGAACATTTTCTGGAGACCTTTTTTCACTAATGGAAATATAACAGTTCTAAATCACAGTCCTAAGCAGAGTTTAAAACATCCAGAAACGTGGAAAACCACTGAGTACTTCCACAGAGACAAACAGTGCTTGAGGAGGAACACGAACCAGTAAAAGAAAAATAGTCAGCATTGCAGCCATCCTCTTTATTTTCATGGTGGAGCTGAAGCATCTTTTTTTCCTGATACTGAGTATAGCACAGGATAACAGAAAAATTGAAGACCTGCAAAAGCATGAAAAAATGCTTCTATGTACCTTTCAACAGTAAGAATTGAAAGAAAAGTGCAGTGAGAGAAGAGTTTGAGGGAAGTCTCAGGAATTACACTTGTTAAGTTCTGAATGCAAGACAAGACCATATGTGGGATAAAAATTTCAGATTAACATTACTGGGAGACTTACAATTTCTCCTTAGTAAATGTTAAACCAAGTTGCTCCCAGGGGGAAGAGCTGTTTTTCAGGCTCTGGGGAGGCCTTAGAGCAGCCTTCCAATACCAAAGGGGGCCTACAAGAAAGCTGGAGAAAGTCTTTTTACAAGGGGTAATGGCTTTAAACTGAAAGAGGGTAGAATTAGATTAGATATTATGAAGAAATTCTTTACTGTGAGGATGGTGAGACACTGGATCATGTTGCCCTGAGAAGTTGTGGATGTGCCTTTCTTGGAAATGTTCAAGGCCAGGTTGGACAGGGCTTTGAGCAATCTGGTCTAGTGGAAGGCATCCCCTCCTGTAGCAGTGCAGTTGGTTGAATAGATGGTCTTTAAGGTCCCTTTCAGCCCAAACTATTCTATCACTCTATGATCATTCTATGATTCTACAAAGGAAGTAGACAGCTTCTATGGGGGTGGAAAGGCATGTATGACACGTCTGTAGGCCAGTACCTGCAGCTTGAGGGAATGTGACCACCGTAGGAAGAACTGAGCAGGTGCTTACATGGGAAGGACGAAAGCATGCGAAGCTTCTCAGTCTATGATGGAAAGGTACAGGGCCATAGGTTTCCATGTGGGACAGGACAGGTGTGCTGCACTCATGGGCAGGAGTTTGGGGACACATTTGTTTGTTTCACACTTTTTGTAGGTGAACCATCTGACTTTCATATTAGGTCTGGGCAACCACAGCAACCTTTGAGCCCTGACTGCTAAACCTGACAGTCAGTGCTTGGTGCCATCCGAAAAAATAATTGTGATGCTTGCTATCAGCTTCATGTTCTGCCAACATCATGGACACTGGTGTCATTTGAGCATGTCGGGTGGTAGGAAATCAGTGAAACTTTGGGAACTTAGTGATGTCTGAATTTAGAAAGCAGTCTGTTTCTCTTCTTTTTATTCTCTTTATTTTCAGTTAGATAAAGATCTGTCTAGACAGAAGTTATATTAATAAATTCTTTATTATTATTACTATAGCTAACAAAGCATCCTAAGGGCTTTAAAAATAGGTCAGTTTTTATTAGTGGAAGGAAAT
This sequence comes from Psilopsiagon aymara, assembly GCA_024733675.1. Taxonomy (NCBI): domain Eukaryota; kingdom Metazoa; phylum Chordata; class Aves; order Psittaciformes; family Psittacidae; genus Psilopsiagon; species Psilopsiagon aymara. The sequence goes on along the minus strand of JANRGW010002887.1, from coordinate 45,145 downwards.
TTCATGTCCAAGATCTGGCTGAGCTGTTCTGATCCTGGCTAAGCATGGGAAGGCAGCAACTGTCCTCCCACTCTTCTTTCGATGTCTCCTAAGAAAGCCCTTTAGAGTTTGTGTTCTGCCCCTGTACCATTAGGTGCAGAAAGTACTAATTGCTTCCTCTTACAGCAGCTGGGATTCTTGTCAGCGTTCATTTTCAGGATAACTCTGCACTGCTTATGTTGGTTTGATTCAGTTGAAAAAGAAAAACGTTGTCAGATTACAGAAATAAACTAATTTTGGTGAGGGGTATTGGAAGAAATCCACAGGAATTAGTATTTTATCACAAAGAGCTAGCAAATTAGCACTTATATAGCCTACTTTTAGGAGCTTGTAAAAGATGCTCAGCTTACACTCAGATGGCCTGGTCATAAGTTTACATAAAGTTTAAATTTTGGCTGTGAGAGATTAGCTGTTGTACATTCCCTTGAAACATCCTAAGTATTCAGGTTGAACATCTGATCTTTGAGAAAACTGTATCACTTTTATCACAGCATAACTATCAAAGAACAATAAATTTTCCTTCTCAATTGTACAAACCACTTTTAATCCAATATAAAGAAAACCAGAAAGCAACCTGAAGCAAAGTGATTTATGCTCTAATGCAGCTGCAAAATCTGAATTTTTCATTCTTTCCCTACTTAAGCTTCCTGAAGTTTATCTTGCAATGTAGAAAACCCAAATGCATCAAACTCTAAGAAGTCCAAGGTGACAGAAAGGTCAGCCATATGAACAACTCATGCTGTATGGACTGGAATTTTTAGACAGGTACTATTAGACTTTTTTTTCTTCTAATGAAAATTTACTAATTAATACCAGCGAGAAACTGCAATAACTTTTCATAGAACTGAAGATCTGTCCAAAGAATCCAGATTTGAAACTCTGAGACTGATACTGTTTTATCCAAGTGTACTACATAGGTTTGTAGAAACCTCTTTTGTAAAGAGGGCATTGTGCAATCAGCACTAGAAGTGTTATGTGTCAAGCATTAAGTCAGGAGCTTTCAAAATGAGCTTGGTAGAGGTAGTTCTGATATTATGTTCAGTGAAATGGAAAAAAAAGACCCCGTTCAGAATATCTTTAACCCACTAGTCCAGATATTTTATAAATACTGCCAACCCAAGTATCTGAGTTAGCTACCTCTGATGCCTTCTGTAACCGGTTGAGACAGGCTCTTTTAGCAGAAGAGAGACTCAAATTATCTGTTAGATTTTTGGGCTGAATTCCTCCAGGAGGAACCTCTCACCTTCCACTGTTCAGTGAGACTTTGGTACATACTCCCAAGACTCTTTAGAAGCAAACGTAGTCCTTAACAGGTTTTGAGTTGAAAGAAGTGATGTAGCTCATCCAAAATACTGACATTCCAAAGAAGCTGAGGCTTTTTGTCTAACGCTGCCACACTTTCTTTCAGCCAACTATGCAGAGGCATGTCTCTAATCATACCAAGTCTGGAACAAGGGTTGGAACACTTAGCACAAGCAGAAGGTAGTCATCCAGGCAATTACTGTAGAGCTACAGAGGACAATGACTACAAAAGCAAACTACTACCCTGTTATGGAATCCTCAGAAATTCGCATTTTTAGACCAAGACTGGACTTAACGAAAAAAATATCTGAATTTCATCTTACGTTCAGTAGTTTACTATGGAGGTCAGCAGAAATTTGTGATGACTATATGATCAATTAGTTAAATAATGAGCATAAAAGAGAAACAAAGTTAGCAGATACAGTATGAATTTAGAAACCAGACATGAAAAATCATGCTCAGCAACAAAAAAAGCTACTTCAAGACTACTACAAAAAAAATCTATGCTTTTGCAATTGTCTGGGATTCTTGCACCATGTTTATTTTTTTTCTTCAAAGCTGTATCATCACATAAAGTGCTACTGAGCTCAGAAGCACCAAAATTAGGATCTGTTGAATTCTGAGCTGTTAATGACACATAGTTAACAAGACAAATACACCTGTGCATTTAGAAATGTAATTTGTAAAGACCAAACTTTAAGATGGTATTGCTTTGACAATTTTGTTATACTTTTCTTGCCTAGTTTCTTAAAGCTCCCATGGCATTGAAGAATGGATAGTTTGATGGAAATAAGGCTCAGATCATCTATTTGGGTGATTGTAATAACGAACAACATTCTCTATCCTAAGTAAAAGTACCTCAGATATTTAATGTGCAATTAAGCGAATCAGCATATTTGCAATGGCACATCTTATTACAAAATTAAAGATGAGCATATTTTCCAAATTCAAATTCAAATGAAAATACAATTTATCAAAAATAGTCTTCATGAATGTCTCAGCTAGTTCAATAATTTTATGGCTGTTCTTTTCAACAGCAGGAAGCTCCTTAATGATCTCTAAATCATCACAAATTATAACACAACTAGACTCTTCCCAAGAAAAGTACTGTCCAGATGCATTTTATTAGGCATGGGGTATATATTTAAATTGTAGGGAAAATATAATGTTGTCTTTTTCACAATATAGAAGTAAATTACAAATGAGCAGCTTGGTTTTCAAAATTACAGGTAAAAACACAGGAAAGCTACTCTAAAGGACACTTGTCACTTTAGAAAACCTGCCAAAAAATGGAATATTTTTGTACCATAGCAACATACAAGTAAACTACCAGGAGAGTGGATTTCATCAAGGCATTCATTTCTGTCCGCAGCTGTTCTGCATTTATTTTTTAGTTCACATTACTCCTATCTGTTTGTCCAGGGCTAATTCAGACTGAGGAAAAGCTATATGTCATTCACTGAACAACAGCATAATTAAAAGTCCTACTGCTACAGCTGGTTTGAAACATTTGGGAGCTTGGGAATTGCAAGGAACTCATATTGAAAATAAAAAGGATCTAATCACAGCCTCCTGTACAGTTTAACAGGCAAGAGTAATTTCATGATTGCAGTTGGTTTGAATGAAACACATTGCTCTAATTATGTATATCATGTGTATACACGCAAAGGCTAGAATATATCTATCTAATCAGAGTGATTTAAAATCTTCCTGATTTTCATGATTATAATTAATCTGGGCAAACTATCTACAAATCATGAGATCATTTCATACCATGGCATAAGATAGAACTATCTTAAAGATGGACCCTACCCACACATTTAAATGACCCATTTTAGTGTACTGCCCAGCCTCCTGGACGGACGTAGGGAAGTACAATCGTGTCTGTAGTGGTTTCTTTTTTAAACACTGAGCAACTAAACTACATGTTTCATTGTTCATCATGCCACTGTTGAGGATGCCTACATGTCACTCTTTTCTGCACCACTTTCTGGAAAAGTCATTGCAGACTGATGTCAGCTTGAGTATATGAAGGCTGCAGACTTATTCTAATTGTAGCACTAAAACAAACTGTGCTTGTGCTAATACTTTCCATACTGCATTTGAGTCCACAGTAATTTTTTGCTTACTTTTGAGCAAAATAAGTTCTGTCAGGTTTTGTGTTATTAGAAGAACTGTACTTTTCCCATATAATTCTCATACAGAAATGTTTCAGATAAAGCTGAAACTAGAAACATTAAATGCTAGCTATTTTGCAGATTACAGCAATGATTCAGGAAACAACACAAGGCCAAACCTCATTAGTTCTCTCTATATAAATTAGAACTGTTTTATCTTAGCATGTTTAGGAGTGATGCCTTTTATAGAACCCCTTTTGCAGACTAGGACAAGCTGAAGTTGGATTTTGGAGGGAGATAGTTTGTTTCTGGGTTTTTTGGTTGGTTTGGGTTGTTTTGTTTTTTTTCAGTTTTGTTTTTGTTTGGGGGGTTGTTTGCATCTTTAATGTCTCAGCTAAGAATGTTACCACTATTCAAATACACTTTTTAAATGCTTTTTTAAAGAAAACTTCAAGGTTTTTGTCCCTCTAAATCTCTATTTTAATTGAAAAAAAACCTCTGAGAACTGAAAAAACCCTGGTTCTACAAAGTTCTGATTGCCTCCTGCAAAAGTAAAACCAACAGAAGGTAATCATGGTCAGAGCCTGCATAAACAGACTGACCTGCCAAATCAAGAGAAATACTAAGAAATATTGAGAAATCAAAAACATAAAAGAGTTAGTGGAAAACCTGTTTTATATTTAGTGGAAACAAGGTTTTTTTAGCACTTTGAGTTAAACTTTGGAACTGAGAGAGTAAATGAAAGTATGTCTTTTATGCCAGTATACAGGGTACACAGTTGAAATTGTTTCTACTGTGCAGACAAGGGGACATAGAGTTCCTAATAGAAGCCAGGAGTATTCATTATGCAGCAGTGTGAATCACGGAGTCAATGAATGACACACTAACAACACGAATGGTACATACTGCAGAGTTTTGGGGGTGTTTGGGTAAGAGTACAAACTGCATTGATTCAGGCCTGTCTTTACAATATAATTGATATCAACTTCTGAACATTTCTCTGATCACAAGGTTTCCAGTCCGATTCTTTATTCCGTGTTGCTTCAAATTGTGAAACTTCATTTTCATCAGTGGGGAACTGCTTCATTCGCCCTTTAGTAATACAACTGAATGTTTTGTTTCATTATTCATATTGGCATTGTACGACTGATTCACAGTCCATGATTTATACCCATTTTGATTTCTGTAACTTTGGAAATTAAGTCCTAGATGTTGTCCTATGCTTATGATTTTATTTCAGTTAACACTAAGATTCAATATTTCAGTGAAGAAAATATTTCTTAGCGCAGCTGGAAACATGATATTGAGTATTTTTCATCTGCTTTGTCTACATCAGTTCGGGTAGCTACTTAGCCAAATGCTTTATAAAAGTATTGTGCTTAATTTACAAAGAACTCTATTCAATGAAACAGCAGAATACCTTTTGGGCTTGCCCAATTGGATACATAACAGAGGCATCTGGAAAAATGGTCTAATTTCAAATTGTAAAATAATGCAGAAAAGTAAGATCTTCCCCTTTCACTTTACTGGCTGAGAGTTATATCATGTAGGCAACTATAACCCAAAAGAACAGCATTTCACACACCACTGATGTTATTTATATTATTTTTCTGATTACTATTTAAGAACTCAGTTCTTTCTTCACTTACACCTGATGTATCTCCATTGTTATTCCAACACTTCTAGTGAATTTTCTCCTCCGAAACCAAGGAAAGCCTTTCAGGTCAGTTTTCAGTTGTTCATTTTGTATTTATTTACAGATACAGAAAATATATCTGCCATGGGTTCACTTATTCTCAAGCTGTCTTAGGCTAATTCTTTTCCTATCAGGGGCCCACCCTGTCTTTATTTAACTTGGTTATATTGAAATTTTGTCATGTAACCATTGTCGTTAATTTTTCCTTAATAGAAAAAAGATGATGCACTATTAATGTGGCTAAATTTTCCATTTAAACAATTCTAACTTGGTGTGCTTCAATACTTAATATATTTTAGTAAGTTTTTCCTCCCATCAAGACCAAAGAGAAACATATTGGTAAAACAAGCATCTTAAGGATGACAAGCTTACCATCAGTATTCTGTTCAGCATGTAAAGTTGGCAGCTACATAACACTTATTCCACTTCCATAATCATGGACACTGGAAAATGCAGTATTTTTCTCTCTCAGGCTTTCCTAATTCACTCCATATGTAAGCAGAACTTACCTCATGTACCCAGATTTCTAGCACCCCCTCCCCATGTAGGGAAAGGGTCTCCAAAGCAAATAAATAAATAAATATTTCCCTCGTGGTTTGTATGTTTTATACACTCTCAGTTATACATATTCAGAACCACTAAAAATCACTAACTCCCCAGACAGCCAAGATTTAATTTGGATCACGCGTTACAGGCCAGACTAGAGAGTATCTTTACAATAACAATATTTACTTACATTCATCAACAGATGGTAAAACAGCACAGGGAGAAATAATTGAAGGAAAGCGAGCAGTTTTTCACAGGAATAATGGCCACACCAGATATAAATCATCAATAAAAAGCAAATCAGATATGTATAGAATATTTAATTCTTGCATAAGTATAGCTTGGGTTTTCGAACTACATTATAGGTCAGAAATTTTTTCCCTATGTGTCTAACTCAAAATTGAAATTTTACACTATTTATTTATAAAATTTTATATTTTTTATTTTATTTTATTTATAAAATTACACTATTCCTCTCAATTTCTTTGGTTAATACCTATTTACTACACAAGAGAGAAAATGGAAACACAAGACTAGTGTAATTTGATATATGAAGCTGGGACCAGAACGTTTTCTTTCTAGAGATGTTTCCAAAAAGCTGACTTCATAGGCGACTTCACTGGCCACAGTGACATTAGGCCATGTGTAGAAGTAACAGAGAAGGACACAAATACCAAAGCAGAACACAACTCTTATAATTATTTAGCTACTTTTTTATAACCATCACTATTCTTTCGAATAGTTGCAAGGCTAATAAAGTTTTTATCTTGGTTCATTTCTCCCTCCACCCCCCCAAAAAAAAAGGATTATCCCAGATGATTAGGTATTTTTTCTGCTTTTTAAGGTGGCTGGTTCATACTAGATCATCCTCCTCAATTATACTTACATACTCTAATTCCTTCAGATCTTAGCGTATAATCTGACTGTTCAAACTGGACATTCATTTTATGCACAATCATCTGCCTTGAGGTAAAGAAATAAAATTTACTCTTTAGCCACCCATACACAGTTTGCAAGATAGTCCCACGAAAAAAAAAAAAAAGATTTTTTTTGTAATGTGGATTTTCTTCATTACTATCAAAGTAACACAGCTCTCCCCCACCCCCAGAAAGATTGCTGTAGCTTCTACTACTCCCCCAAAAAGGTACACCCATAATTGAGAAAGAACAATTATTTATGCAGCTTGGAGAGAGAAATCTGCAAGAACTAGTGCTACATGGTCCATCATTCAGATAAGGGGCAATTTGCTCACTAAATTACATCAGATATCTTGAAAGTTAAATCCAGGCTGAAAAAGTCACCTAGGGTTAATATGTATAATGAAGAAACCTTAACCATCAATTGATTCCTGGGTAATTGTCTGAGTGGCACCCTCTGGCACATATACTTCTACCATTTTCCTATTTCATAGCATTTCATAGCATGTCCATTCATAAGGTCCCTTCAAACATAGAAGATAGCCTGCCAAAATGGTGGCAGAAGAGTTATTAAAACCAGAAAATCTTGTTGAAGAAATTAATTTTAATGCATTTTACTTGCTGAAATATACTACATGAAACCATTTTTTCCTGTGATCATCTGCAGCAGTAATCTTCTTCACGATTCATCAGCTGACCCTAACCATGCTACTAAAAAACAATACAGTTCTTTGGAGTCAATGTTCCTTAGGACAATTTACTACAGATGTGTAAGGAAACCTCAGCCCAGCATGAAAACAAAGACTTGTTTAATAATAATTTTAAGCCTTCCTGTGAAACTATAGAGCACATTTCTGTTTGTAAACCATGCAAAACTTTATTTGCGAGATAGCTGAATGTTTATGTACACAGTTCTGATTGATTGCTCATTCAAATTGTCAAGTTATCAAAAATAATGCAAAAAACAGGGTAGTAAATTAAGACTACTGTGGTCGTTTTTGCAAGTTAATGTGTGTGCTTACTTGGCAGACCCCAGTGAAGAGAAAAGACTGCTGCTTGCTATAAATTAAAAGTGCAGTCGCATGGTTTAGTTTCATGAAGTTCTGGGTAGGTTAACTAAAATTATTTTTGTAACCATGTTATAGACTATCGAAAAGTAAAAGTGAATTGTGTGGGGAAAAAAAAAAAAAAAAGACACAGAGCAAAAATCTGGTCTGATGTAATTCCTGAACCTTAGAAAAAGATGTTGGCATCTACGTTATCATTACATTCAACAATTTATCTGGGGCCATCCCAAGAAACTATGACTTGTTCTAACAAATGGGGTTACCCTTGAAACTAGCAGGTTCACCATAATGTTTAATTATTCAGTGGAACATTTTGTCCCAGGTAGAGTCATAGAACCATAGGATAGTTAGGGTTGGAAAGGAACCTAAGATCATCTAGTTCCAACCCCCCTGCTAAGGCTCTGTCCAACCTGGCCTTGAACACTGCCAGCGATAGAGCATTTACCACTTCTTTGGGGAACCTGCTCCAGTGCCTCACTACCCTCACACTTCTTCCTTATATCCAACCTGTACTTCCCCTGTTTAAGTTTAAACCCATTACCCTTTGTCCTATCATTACAGTCCCTCATGAAGAGTCCCCTCCAGCATCCTTGTAGGCCCTCTTTAGATACTGGAAGGCTGCTACGAGGTCACTACGCAGCCTTCTCCAGGCTGAACAGCCCCAACTTTGTAATGTAAGTCAAATGGGTTCAATAGAAAACTAGACAGGTTTTTTGAAAAAGAATCCACTGAGGTAAAGACAACTCAGTACCACAGCATTATGTCTGGTTCAGAAGTCCCTGACCTGCACATTGTTGACTGGAAGAATATTCTCAGGAAGTATCATTACTTGCTTCCCTGCCCTCATATGCCACAGGTAGACACAGGTTTTTGTGACACTTTCAGTCAGGATCTAGCATTAGCAATACCACCACTCCTACCACAAATATTCAAGAGTACATGTAGGTTAAGTGCTGCTGGAGTTCAACATTTGCTTCGGTGAAAGCTCTAATGGATTGTCAACAGAAAGGAACCTTTTGAGATTTTCTGTGGACAGTTGCTGCTAAAATAAGCTTCCCAGGACAGGAAACAGCTTTTTGTTCTGTGTTTGTACGATGCCCACAAAGATTTCCTATGATGAGGACAACAGGTTTACTGGAACAGTAAGTCCCAAAGATTTCCAGTCACAGCCTCACTTAAAAGGGCATCATGACCTATCTTTTTCTAACATTTGTGGGATTGTGCAAAATTCCTAGTTCCTGTGCCTTTTATATTTTTGTGATTATAACCCCAAACAGGGATTACAGTCCCATGTTTGGGACTTAGTGTCCATGACTGCTACCATAATACAACAAATAAAATTTAAAAAAAATATATAAATGTAGCTAGAAACAGAAATAAACTTCATAGAGACTGCACCATAGTTCTCTCCAGCAAAATGTCTGCAATTGTCATTGCAAAGAAACTGAAACAATAGAATAAACAAAGAGAAGAGTTAACTGTAGTTCTTTTCATTCTTTAAAAGAACAAGCATTGCAGCCATAGATTCTTGCCAGCTTTTGTTGCCATTTAAATAGTAGCAAAGACAAAAGTGTTTGGAAGAGGAAAGTTGAATGTGAACTACTCAAGCTGTAAAAACAGCGCTCTTATCTGTGGTGCAATAATATGAACAAATGTGTAGGATAAAATTAGTGTATAATGGTAAAAATAACAATTTGCCATAATACCTAAGATTTTTCTCCCTTTTAAAATTTCTAGTAAACGAAATATAAAGATGTTAAGAGTTATCCTTTCCCTATTTTCTTTTGTACATCTGTTATCTTCCTGTAGCCAATTTTTTCTGAAAACTTGATGTTTTGTTGAAGCAAATCCAGTAGCTGTACAGCTGTGCAGAACAGCAACCCATTACTCAACATCTTGAGAACCATACAAAACTTGGGAAGAATAACTGTCTCTGAATTTCAAGGCTCTCAATACTTCCTTCCCTCTTACAGTATTCCAAGGAGTGAGGGGTAAAATACAGCAGTGATTCATAGTACATCAGCTACTCCTGCTGTGAATGCAAGGTAGCTTCTTCTACCTTTCATCAAAGAGTTGCTTTTCATCTAGCTTTTTCTCCTGGGTAACAGCCTACATGTGGACAACCACTATGCCATTGCTGATACATTTCAAGTTTACATTCTGACTTATCTTGTTCATATACACTTATTTTAAAAAAAAAAAAAAAAAAAAAGAAAAGAAAAGAGAGAAGTGAGAAGGTCACCCATTTCAGTGGCAAAATGATGAAATTTTATACTGTTTTATCTTTACATACAACCCAGATAAAAAGCAGGTGACAAGATTTTTTTAAAGTAATTTTACCATTATTATTGTCTATGTGTCAGGTAATTTTATTTATATGTTTTCATATGCTCTTTTCTAAAGAAAATCAAAACCTGTGGACATGAATTATGTTCCAGTTAGTCCTAAATTAGAACCAAACTGTTCAAATATGCTTAAATGTGCCTGCTCTCCGGTGTTGCCAAACTCTGTGGTACACTTCTGTAGCTTGCTTATGTTGAGTGCTCCTTTAGGAGGTGCTGTACAAACCAGCATAAGACCAGGTCTTAAAGGCAGTAGGAAGGAGAACTGGTTAATGACAAATAATGGCACACAAAACAAGTTCATGAAATACCATCAGCAAATATTTCCTTTGTGGAACAAAATATTCTGACTTCGAATCATCAGAAAGTTACCAGTTCTGAAGGCCAAAAAACAGTGATTTTTTTTCTGCAGAAAATACGTGAATCAGTATGAAAATAATTTCCCCAGTGACACATCATCCTAATGCTTTTTTTCTTTTTATCTGCTCTCCCCTGAGTTTTTCCCTTTTTTTGACTTGCATGCTACTCAGTTCCACAGTAATGGAGATAAACTCCAGTTTTCTCAAGTCACTCTCTTCATTCTCATATGTTATCTCTACAGAAGTATTATTTTCACTTTCACATCACCACTTCTCCTCCATCCAACTCATTAGCTCCTCTCCATCACTCTTCTTTTTTGCACTAATGTCTGCTCTTATGTTTTGTACCTCCCTTTACTTTCTTTTTAGTCTACCTTTTTCACAATGCCAAAGAAAATATGTTGGACCAGTTTCACAACTAAGAACAGATACTCCACTCTGCATCTACTCTGAGTACATCATGATTTGCATTGATGCAGATATCTTCCCAAGCACTCACACCCCTGATGTGCATTTGGGTAGATGGAAGCTGTCGTGTTTGGCTAGTCTTCAACCCCTCCTTGCAGTAATTTGCCAGGTAACTCTATATACACTTTTAAACACCAAAGCATAGTCTTTTCCAGCAACTTCATCAAAATTTACCTGCTTCTCTTGCTAGAGATAAGACACAGATTTCTAATACAGGCTTATTTCCTTCATGTGACTGCGCTAGAACTCTGCTCTTACTCCACATGATGAGACATGGCTACATACTTTGCCTTTAAGCTAACAAGTTAGCATCCCATCAAAAATTTCATGAACAGAACCCCAGCAAACCTTTCTTGGTATTTTTTTCCATGTACCACCTTGTGTGTCGCAACATGGAAAGATATGGAAAGAAATGAAAAGACAATCTTCCCCAGTGGATGTCTCACTGAGGAGCATTAGATATGTAGTATTTTAAAGGCACATACTGGCTGCAAAGCAAGCTGTAGAGACATTAGCACAAATACCTAAATAGTTCCTGGGTCTTCTGCATTAAAAGGCACAGATGTAGCCACAGACTGCCTGATACAGTTTCTGCTCCTACTCATCAATGAATTTAAGGGTTAGAGATCAGAGAAAGGAAATTATCAAGAGACCTACTTTTACAGTTATTTTCACAAGTGGAAGTTAATTGGGGGTGTGTTTGATGTAAATAATAACCAAGTTGATATGTCTCATATTTTAAATTGGAAGTCCAAATTGGAGGCAAACTTTCCCAACAGCCACCAAAAGTTTTATTCAGACAGCCTTAGCAAAATGAAACAACCGAAAACCAAAAGTTTAGAACTGCATGGAAACTGATGACAGTTAATGCAATGCTGATGTACTCATGAAAATAAGTATGCACGTATTTAGGTATGTACAGTATTACACAGCATAAATAAATACACATGAATTCACTTACTTAAGGCCAAGATGATCTTAAGTTATTTTTATAGAAAGTGGTAGTGATAGGATTGCACTAGCAAAGAATCTGTTATGAAACTGGTGGCAGAAAAGTCGGAAAAGCCCTATTTTCCCTTCAAAGAAAAGCAAATTTTAATCAAATCTGCATCAAGTCTATGCCTCACTTCAATACAGATATCTAAATATGTGTATACATATATATATACATATATATACACCTACACAAATGGTATAGCAGTAGAGAAAGCAAAAACGTGCAAGATAAAACCTCTAGCTTCTTTCGGCCACTTAATCACAGCAAGACATTTCAAAGGCTATCTGTCTGCCTTATCCCTCAATTCTCTAGATGTAAAACATGTGTCTGTATCAAACAGAAGAATTTGATGGGCATTGCATTAATAGGAGCGTTTGCTAAAGCTGATCTTCACTAGGAAATGTCCACCTATTTCCAGCACAAAGTAAAACTAGCAATAATATCAAGCTAAGGTGAAACACACTAAGTAGAGGAGTATTACAAACGTTTATAGGATCTGGAGTGAGACAGAGATCCTGGGATACTTAAAAAAGAATTTATTTTCAGTCACTTCAAAACTGTTTCTATCCATATATATATCACAATAAATGAAATATATTATGGAAAGAGTAAAGATAAGTACTTCTCACTTAGGTATAGACTTGTAGTACTGCTAAGTTTTACCTTACTATAATGTAAACACGTCCAAAATCAGAATGAAAATAAGGTTCCTTCAGATTATATCTGTCTTCCTGAAGCAGTCTGTTGTAGAAAGACTTAAACATTTTTTAAGGACTTTTTTTTTACCTGTATCATAAGTTGCAAGCAAATGCATTTCCTTTCAATGATCATAATTTACTATTTCTGATGTCACAAGATTATTTTTATGCTATTTAGATTGTAAACTATTATTAACTGGGGAAAAGAAACTGTGTCTTTTACTTATAAGTCTTACATTACAAAAGTAGAAAGGGGGTACAGTACTCAGTGTGATACTCCATGTTTGTGAAATTACAGCCCTTAGGGTTTTGTTTGGCATTAAATTAAAACCACTAACATATTGCTAGTGGTAAAACATTGCACGAACATTGCTTCTTGCAAAATATTGGAAATAACTGTTGTAGCATTACTCAACAGTTAAGCAACCTCTGTTTACTGTATTCGCTCCTCTAACAACGTATCCTGCATATGTAAATTCATTCCCTTTGGATCCAGATTCCCAAATCCTAACACTTGGATCACAAAAACAACAAAAAAAGATAAAAATGAACAAATGCTTTTGTTAACTGGTCAAATGTTCATAGCTGGAAGAAACTGCTTACCTCAGACAAATAATTAAATAAATAAATGAATTAAACATGGCTAAACAGAACCATGATTAATTTTCAATTTTTTCCTTGCAAACAGTTCTAAAGGGTACATTTCATTTAGTGAGAAATACTGTTTTTCTTTGCTTGTTGCATACATCTGATGATCAAATTGTGCAGTGACTTCTCTTTGGAAAAGTAAATGAAACACTGTCCATCATACATCCAAGCAACTCTTCTTGGTCACTGCAATTTCTATTTGAGCGAAAGAGGATTAACACGTTCCTACCTCTCGCCATCCATGATGGTAACAATATACCGGGAAAACAACCCAAAAATTTGAAGAATCTCCTCAATTCTAAATGAGTTCAGCACTGTAGTGGGAGAATATAAGCTCATTTAAATTTCTCTCTTTTTCCTCTATATCTAGATCCAGCAAGCTAAACATTGGTTCTTCTTGGAGGGCAGGATCAATGCAGGTTGCATTTTTTCCTTTTTTTTTTTTTTTCTCTTTTAAACCACCATTACATGTAACTTATCAAATATAAAAGCACAAATCTTAGAGGAGAACTTGTTACTTAATTATTTATACTGTGGTTGACAATTATCATGCACAAATTTAATAGAGAACCTACATTAATCGCAGAAGCTTAACAAAACTGGAATCTGGGAAGGAGCACAACCATCTTCACTATAAACTGAGAGGAAAGAATGTCACAACACATTTAGCACATACTATGCCAGCAGTAGTAAAGCAGAGATGGGAGTTAGCACCTGCTTAAGAAGAGAACAAGCATACTAACACTGGGAGTTAGGGGAATTTCCCACTAAACTACAACATATAGAAAGTAGGTCACTTTACTCTTTTGAGAATGAGGAAAAGAAACAAAAATCTGAATTACATATGAACCATCACATTTAATTTTCTTTGTCTCCAGCAGCTCCCAGGAGCTTTGTGGACAGAAAAATCTGGTTTTTACGACCCTGGCAAGTTAATACTGCAGAGTTTTTCGTGATCATTTTCATTACAGTTAAGGGTCTGTCAACCTTTCTACTTTACTCCCCTTTACACTTTTTCCCATACCCTTTTCCCCGATTTAGTGCTTGCCTGTAAAAGTTTACTCCAGATATAATTTGGCACACAAACATCCTACAAACAGGCTTTAGCTGAAGTAAATCTTGAATATATCTGCAATTTAGGATATCTAGCTCTCTTGCCAGGTGTTATTTTCAGGAAGAAGGGTCAAGTTCAAATGTCTGAGCAGTCTTTTAAAATTAATAAATGTGATTGTCTCAAGTGCCACACCCAGCAACCTGGGAAAACTAAATATCTTGCCTGCTTGACCTTAATAGACAATTATTTTCTATTCTATAAATTATTTTCTATTTCTATAAACATGGAGTCTATGTATAAAACAAGTAAAACTTTATGTGGGAAAAAGGAGAAATTCTGCTTGATAGCATATAACAAAAAACACTGCCATCTAAAGAGGAATAGCAAAGCTATCTGATACTGGAGTTGAATTTAGGAGTCACATCTTGCTGAGTACAATGTAGTAGGCTAAATGTAAAAAAAAAAATATTACAACAATTCCGTGGAACAGAAGAAACGCGGGAGGTCAGCACCCAAAACAGCAGCCTAGAAAAAGAACCAACCACTGGCAATTTTCCTTAGAGACTACGTGCAAATTCAGGGCAACTGAATGTTGTTCAGTGGAACCCTGAGAGAAGGATAGATGAGAAATGGCAAAAATATAGGCACACATACAGTACACAACAGGAAACTTCCAGAGACAACTAGAGAGCATGTAGAATGATTTTCATAAAGAAATTAAGCAAGAAAGGAAAGTTTGGGGTAGGTTATTTTCTGAGGACAGTATTAAAGCAATGAGCCTCTCATGTTTACTTCTTACAGCATTCAGAGAAATAGGAGTTCATAGACAGAATTGCAGATTGCATTTCCTCATCAATTTGCAAAAGCATTCCCCCCAGATATCAACTAATCACCCAGGGTTAAAAAGAGATCAACAGCCTTGCACCTGAGTCCCACCTCTCCCAGAGCAAACATCTTTGTAACAGCATCTTCTTTTCACCTACTGAGCACCACATTACTTCTAGCATAGTGCTAGAATAGAACGGAACATTTTGGCAAGTCTCTTTCCACGGGAAGTGCTTCCTTGACTTGGTGCTGACAGACTTCGCCAAAACAAAGCCAGAGAGAAGTCAGGGGCAGTGCTGTTGGGGGAGCTGGTGTAGCACAGTTAGCTTAGGCTTTGATGCCCTCTCCATCCCTGACAGCCATCATGGGTCACTCCCACTCTCTCCACTCCTTGCAGCCTTTACAAGTTAATATCATTAAAGTCTTAAACATAGTCTTTGTCATCTGGGGAAACTGGCATGTCACAGGACTTCCGTTCAGTTATGACTCTCTCAATCCAAAGCCATTTTACTTAGGAACTGTGGTGTTTTCTTATGTTACTACTCAGCACATGGTATGATAGCAGAGGTTACTCTTGTGAGACAAAATATTGTCAAGAAACAAAGGCAATTAGCAGCAGGGAGTGATGCCATGGTGGCTTTCCAGGCAAAATCCATGTGAAGGCATTAAAAATCTGAAAGCAAGAACTTACCCTCCATGCAGAATTTATAATGGAAGATGAGAGAAATCATTATCATAATACTCCTGTTGGAATAATGCCCCAAATGCTGGAACAGATCATCAAAATATTCAGAAAAAACAGCAGACACAAAAGTGTTTTGGTTTACCTTTAGCTGAATAAATACTTGAATTGTGAGTTAAAAAAAACCCAAAACATTTATACTGTATAGTTCACATTCTTGGCAGCAATATGTAATCTCAGAAAGAATGAGAGCAAGATCAATTTTACATTTCTAAGGCAATAGACCTAACCTAGAAACATGTCACACATTGAAAGAGCAGCTGAAGTGAGCAGTGAAAGAACTATAGTGATAATGTACTGGTACAGAACAAATACTCAAACTCCAAACTAAGTAAACAGTATGGAGAATGCAGGTGCCATGTATTGTAGATGCCATCCAACACATGTGCTATACTGGCTAGCCTATAAACTGCAGTGGCAGAAACAGGAAGCAGAACCAGTGTGTCATCATATACCACTGACATGTCAGGAGAAAGACAAGTGTCTATTCTTGCTGTTTCTGAGACCATTCAGAAAGACCTCTACTGAAGGGAAAACAATTTGCAGTGTCAGTTTGAAGATTCAGAGATTTTTTAATGTACATTTATTACAGCAAAAGACAGATAGACACTCAGCAAGCATTTTTGATGTTACATTACTAAATCAGCAATCAATCTGAATCAAACTAGATGCCAAAGCCACATGCACTTCAACTCCAGCCACATCATGGATTAGCAAGACCAGCTGTTGATGATGTGCAGTAAAAATGTTTCAAGACCAAGAGGCCAAAGTTATTGATAAGAAGTCCATGAAATATGTGATTATACCACTTGGATTCAGTAGTGGTTGACAAGGTTGGATTTTATTTAAAAGGGACCCTAATCCTATTGGATTCAGTAGCTGACTCCAGGAAATGGATAAATCATTCCCAATTGAGTACAGGCATGCCAAGCATAATTTAGGAAGCACAACCCTTGCCAGAGATAAATTCCATTTCTGAGTGCATATGATGTAGCATGAAGTGTGCAAAAATTACAGTGATCTTTGTAACAGAGGGAGAGTTCGCAGCTTTGCTCAATTCCAACTTCAACTGGGAACAGATCAGAAGAGACCTACTCAATTTTACTGATACAAACCCATGGTCCAACTACACCACTTCAATTTCTGGGAGAAAGATCATCTGAAGGACACTCAGACAAAAAGTCTGATTGGCAACTTAAATTTTGGCACAACTAGCAGACTGTGCTCAAACTTGTAGTTTGTTAAATCTTTTCATGCTGCAGTCCTTAAAATTTACATTTTCAAATCTTATTCCACATCCACTGTAGTCAGAAAGATTACCAAAATTAAAAGAAAGGCATGGTCCTTATTCTACACCTCCCCAGAAGATTGAAGACAACAAAACATATCACACAACTCACAACAAAGACAATGAGTTTGCAGCTCTAAAATCTTGTTCTGTCTTGCTCCTGATTTAATGTTTTAATCTTGTACCACCTCCTGCTTATTAATATATTTTTATATAAAAAAAAACTCCTTCTGATACAATAATTTTATTTTTTAACATACTTCTATGCTTTCAATCACTACCTGTGTAAGACAGGAAGCAGAAATAACATACTTTTACTTTCCTAAAGGTAGAAGAATATAGGAAAGGATCAGGATACAAAGCTGTGCTGTTTTCATCACATAATTGTCTGTGGCAGATGACCACCATGTGAAAATAACCCATAGCTCGCTTGCAGCTTAACTGCTGTTTAAATATTTCTTTAAGTAGCTTTCAATTGATATATGATACTGGCCAAGCCTCACATGTGATAAATGTTGCGTATTACAAGCAGACCAGATGGGCCAGATCATAGGCTGTTAAAGAAACCTCAGTTGTACCTCAACAGCCTCAGAGGTTTGGCAGATCAGTAATACTTGCATATTATACAGAATATTTTATTCTGTAGAAATTCAGTGGCTCCTCAACACAAACTAAACCTTTGAGCACCAAAAGCAATGTTTGCACCCAACAACAATTAATTCTTTTGCTTCTCAATGCAATTCTAGCTAATTCACAAAAGGAAGATAGGACTCATCCTTCCCTCAAACCAGTAAACACATCATCCATGTCAGAAAAGTGTAGAGAGAGGTGCAATACTTCTGTCCAAGCACATTCCACTGTCATTTTGCTTGTGAGTTCTTTGATCAAAATTAAATCCTGTTTGAAGAGATATGACTTCTCATGATAGGCTTACATTAGCTTCCTGTATTGAAAAAAATATGTATTAGCAGTTTAAAACCAGAGTAATAACAATCCTACCTTCTCCCAATCTGTTAAACGCTGTATAAAGGTCACAGCACTGCTGACACCCACACTTTCTGTTGTCTGTATTACACAGCTGAGTAGAGATAAAGTGACTCATGCCAGCCAAATTCTGAGATCAGCTCTAACTATGATATCAGATGCTGCCAAAAGATATTTGATTCCTCTATTGTGAAATTCCAGGTTGGTTCTGGGACATGGTGAGAAGCCAACTCTAGTTTAGAAAATTCTATAGTGAGCTATTGTTTAATATTAAATACAAGATTATCTCTGCTGCTGCTGCTGCTGCAAATCACAAGGCATCCAAGGACACACTCTAACACTATCACCACTTTCTAATGTGTTTGCGAAATACTGCACGCATCCAGACTATAGAAAGTGTCTGCCGTAGAATGGAGACCCAGAACTCTTCATGAGAAGTATGAATTAGGAAGCTGAATCTCATGAGTAAAAAGAACTGTTGGAAAACTTAAGAAGAGTTTTGTGTTCTGCTGTCTTCTACAACTTGGTCCCCCCAAGTAAACATCAGGTCTCCGAAACATTTTCTCCTGCATACTTCTGACATTAGAAAATCCAAAAGACATTGTAATTTGAAGGTCTCGTTATTATCAAAGACATCCTAGTGCGCAGGTATTCTTTGTTTGCTCACAAGCACACAGCAGAAGGTGCAATTACTTTAATCTTCACCAGTGGTCCCAGACAAGAAAAAAAACCCAAACTGATACATGAAAACCAAACTTATTTGAAGTGTAAAGGTGAATATAGTTTAGTATTCACTATAAAAACAAGCTGCTGAGATTCAGCTCTACATTTGACATCAGTCTTGTGGCCTTTCCAGATTCAGATTGAATTGACCAGGTATGTCTGATTCTCTAAGAGAAGCCATCTTCCACAAGTAGAGGCAGATGTCAGGACTGAGTTAAATTTGCCATGGTATAATGAATACAGCGGAACACTGAGGCACTGAATAAATTCTCACCCACACCAAGGGGTACCCCTACGTTTTTCATGAAATGGGAGGAACAGAGTTAAGAATCTTATTAGGTATATCACTGGATGTAGATTCCCAGAAATGGACAGCAGTTTTGAATACAATCAGGAAGCCCAGAACAGACTTTTCTGGTCCTGTCACATTTTACACCCTCCCCTTTGTCTCCAAATTCATGTTGATGAGAAATACACTTGCAATCCACGTGAACTTTCCAATAAACACAGAGTAACTAGCCTGTGTCCTGGGTACCTACAGGTTTGCCTGCAACCTGATGTTTTGCAACTTTTTGCATTTATGTCTGAGAAATACGGATTTTTTTAGGTCCTGCAGGCAATTTAAGGGGCCAAATCTTTCTTCCTGACTCCCTGATATTAATTTAATGCCTAAAAAGAACTACTTATGATTTCAGCCAATAAGGGTCCTGTCACAAAGTGTGATTGAGGACACTGTGGCAAATGCACTATATTCATAGTAAAAGGCAACTGAGGGCAGGTCCTTAAACCTGAACAGCCTGTGCTTAGTAGACTTGGAACTTGCTTTATCAGCAACTGGACAATTTCTGTTGCAAGACAGCTCATGATGAGTAAGATATATTATGCTTTTAATTATTAATTTATTTCTCTCAGTTTTGACTGATAAAGAGGAAACTGAAAAAGAAAAAAATACTCAATTCATTTGACACCATCTTGTCTGATCATAGATACTATGGGAAGCCACCATAAACTCAATAATGCAGAGTATCAGGTTAATCTTATTAGAGTAGTTGTCTTCTTTTAAATATGCAGCAAGATGACAAGGATAGTGAGCGGTTTGCATTGAAAAAAAGCAGTATTTGGAAAATTCCAGTAACATGTATGCTTATCCAGATATGCTCAATATTTGATCCATTTTTTACAAGATGAATTTATAAAGACACTCCAATATTATATTTGATCAGATCAAGCATCCAGTATGCTAAGCAGACTTTTCTGATGACACCTAAAGTGTATTCCCAGGGAAAAGAGTGTGAGGATGTGTATTATACAGCAGCAATTCCCCAGAATATTTTTGCAGCCTCCAGGGGTTTGTGGCTCTGCAATTACTGACTCAGAAGCGTCATATCTATCTTTAATAGCCCTTGATGGCTTTTTCTTTTCATCGAAGGAATTTTTGCCTCTGAGTATTTTTACTGTCCACAACATCTTCTGGCAAGGATCTTGACAATGCAACGTGAGGCAAAAGTAAGTTTTTTTGCCTATTTTGAAATTGCCACTTCCTGGTTTCACTTTATACATCCTACTCTTTCTATAATTCTTCACATCAAAATCTTACCTTATGTTTTTATCTTTGTGCCTCAGAAGATCGTGGTACTGATCGTCCTGGGAGCTGTGCTATGGTACCAATAGCATCTTGGAAACAAAAATCTTTGTGTTCCCAAGTCCTTACACAATCACAAGGTTATGATTATAGCCGCATAAGCAATAGCTAGAGTGAAACCTAACACAGATTAATGGGACTTGGTGAAACAGGTGTTATCCCTGATGATTGTGAAGAATCCAAGAGAACACTGACTTCTTCAAGCCTGGTTTCTACACTCAAAAGTTAAATTAATAATAACCTAACCTGAAATGTAATTGCAAAATTCCCTGTTGAAATCTGAGAGCATGAAACATCAGCTGTTAATATCATCCCTCATCCTAAACTATCAGGCCAAACCTTTTCCTTCCCCAAACAGGAGATAAACCCCAAATACAACCCTACTTAATATATGGGCAGTGAACTAATTCTTGTGGCTAAAATGCTTTAAAGGCACTAACTGTATCATCACCTTTCACCTTTCATTTGTCTTTCTAAATCACCCTTCCCACTGAGGTGAACAAACTCTATAAGAAATCTGAATAACAGCATTTGCCTTCTTGACACTAACTTGCTTTCTGTTCCTGAAGCCATTCCTGAGCCTGTGACAAGCTAGGTTCAATGAGCATTTTCTTCTTCACTCTATTCCTGCTTTTAACCAAAACCTAAAAGCTAACCAAGTGGCTATTTCATAAAGAAAAAATTACTGAGATTCATTAGCAAACAACATTCTTTATAATCTCTGGTGGTCCTAAACAATCCAACAGTTAGCCTGGCTGATGACACCTCCCTCTTTTCAGTTATAATGACACCCTAAACCTAAGCCTAAAATTTATTAATTCCAAGTGACCAATTTGTATAATAAATTCTAATATAAGGCATTTATTCCCAATTACGCAAACTCTTGTCCTATCCTTGCCAGTCTTGCAGAATGTAAGAATAAAACGGCTTTCTACCTTTTTTTCTAAAGAAATTATTCTAGCCCTAGCCCTAAAATTAACATGTACTGTAAAGAGAGGATGAATCTGTACTAGAATACCTAATATGAAGCATATGTTCCTGCCTACACCATACTACTCTCTCTAACATGTTTTTTCCCGGTTCTCTAGCCTTATCTCAAACCTTCCTTAAAGTGAAGATGTGTCCAGGAACACTGAAACTGAAATATTTCCTTATGACTGCACTGGCTGCCTTCAGAACCTTTATAAATCCAGCAATATAAATTCAGGTGACACAGCCTTCCTTTCAGAAACTGTAACCCTATCTTTCACCAATTCCAGCCAAAAAAAAAAAATAAATTGTCCACAGTGATACAGCATTCTTATTCCTGATTATTCTTGACAGTCATGTGGATCTGACATTAAAACAGGTTCTCAAGGGCGGGTTTTTTTGGGGTTTGTTTTTTTAGTTTTCAAATATAACCATGAGGCTACCTATTTGCAGGAAAAGTGAACATTATGCACTCCCTCTTCCATTCCTCATGGCTAGGCAAGTATCTCACTATAAAATGAGCCTTGCAAACCTTATTTGCAAACTTGAATCTAGACCTACTGTTTGAAAATTAGTAATCCAGAATAAAGTTCAAGAACTGGTGAATTAAACCATAGTGACCATTAAAAAGACTCTTTGAAAAGATTAAGAAGTTAAAGAACACCAAGTCTGCAAAGTTCTTATAATAAGCACAGCAGCCAAAGTTTACGACTAACCTTTAAACAATGAAGTAGAATTTAGCGCTATTATTTACATAACTCAGTCTCAAAGAGAGCCTTGAGAAGACAAGATGATGTAGAAGGCTTAAAAGAGAACACTAGCAATGTGATTTCATTGCACGTCTGCCTGAAACACTTGATTTACTCTTGAGAGTAGAGTATTTGACTGGCATTGTTAATTATCAATCTGCCTAACAAAAAGATGGTTTGAATGAGATAGCAAAATCTGGTATATCAAATTCAGAGGTTATTTTGCACTTGGAGCCCTTGGTAAGCAGTCCAAAGATGGGAATGAGATATAGAGTGGGATGTGAGAAGTTCCATATATTATCTGTGATTTTACTACCTGGAAAAAAAGGTCCATTATATTCAGGAACAGATTTGTGGCTGTGGCACATATACAATCAGATTCAGCTATATTGCCACATCATTCTCTCTTATGCATGCCACAACGATGACAGAAACCATTGATAAGGTGGTAAAGGACTGGTCAACCTTTTACTCTGACTACATAATACCAACTAAGCATCTCCACTGCTAACATCTGCCATCCCAGAAATACCTGTTTTTAAAGAGATTTTAAACTAAAGCACTAAAGAATGTACTATGCATTCTCTGTAGGCAAAACTGGAAGGAAATTTTGGAAATTTCTTGTTGAAACTACAGCTGCCAGGATGCCATCTAACAATTACTCTAAGCTAACTCCAGTAGCAAATTAACTGTAAAATGTGGATGAATTACAACAATATATATATATAACTAATGTTATCTTTGCACTAGCATCTCTCTGTTTGGAATTAACATGTTTCCTAAAGATGCAAGTGTGTGTTTTATATGCATATAACTAATGTTATCTTTGTATCAGCCTCTCTCTCTGTACAATTAACATGTTTCCTAAAGAAGTGTGTGTTTTATCACACATATAATAATTTGTAATACTAGGTAAAAGTAAAGCCGGGTTCAATTGGAAAGACAAATATCTATGCAAACCACCTGCACTGAAACACTAAGAATGTCCTGCAAGAATACCTTCCATGGTCCTGCAAGGAGAAGCAGCAATAGGTATCTGAACATAATATTTCAGCAGTGAGCTCCGTGACTTTCTTTCACAGGTTAAAAATACTTGTTAAAGCCATCTATACCGTTGCTAAGAGAAATGACATATTTGGCAAGGATATGTGAGTGATAGCTGGAGATTCTTGAAAATAAAGTAGATTTGGATTACAGGTTGTTTTTTTGAATTTACTTCAGAATCTTTAGTAATAGTTACCAATAAAATGCAAAGCTTTACGTAACACAAATTCAGTATACACTCACCAAAGGACTTCTGTATCTTCTTCAGAATCTTCCTATGAAGCCCCATCAGCTGAGATAGAAATGTGTGATTTCAATCTAACTTTTTTAAACCTCTGCAGAAATGTAAAATAAATATTTTCTATTTTATACATGGATTTAAATACAGCTTTCTTCCTGCAATTGGGAACAGCAAGCCAGAATCTCAGCTCTTCACAGATCTCTATGCCAGTACGTGGTGTGTTATTCAGATTGCTCTTAACATACACTGGAATGAGTGAGCTGGGATTTAGGTCTTATCAGGCTTGGTGGGTGAACATGACTGGAAACCAATTCCACAGGTTATGCATTTCAATGAAATCCCTGAGAAAATTAAAAATTTACTTTTTCTGCACTGTTTGAAAGAGAAATGTGACATTATTGAAATACTCTGTGTGCTGTTAAATGGTACTACAGAAATATGCAGACAATGACTTAGTAGAAATTAAATTGTTAATTGAAAACTATAAGCCCTGAAACAGCAAAGCTTTGAAACATTCCTTGACATGATTATTCACATCAGCTTCCCCTGGACTTTCTCAGTGGTTTATGGGCTGCCTGCTGGCTTACACCACGGTCATGTGCAGTACTCTGTATCAGAAGAGTAATCCTGTAACTGGGATCTTAGCACTAACATCACTGACAGCCCTTTGCATCCTTAAAGCACTGTATATTTTTTAAAAATTAAAAAAAAAAGGGTGAAAAAAAGCCTTGATGTTGTTCCATAAACATTGTTGCCAGTCCAAAACAGCTACAAACTTTTAATAGAAAGACTGAAGTATTGCTTGGGATTTTCATACATTCAGATGCCAAACTTCTTTAAGATCCTGTGCGTTAGTTGTAGACATGACCTCAGCTAACCCAAAGTAAGCCACAGGCACGTCTCCTTTCCCTATTGGCAGCTACTTTAATTGGCAGGTTCACAATGAGCACTTTTGTTTGCATCCTAAGCATGCAGAGCATGATTAAAACGTTTAATACTTGCATCCTGAAAGTGTGGCAATTAATACTTTTTTTTAATAGGCCCAGTTACTACACATTTAAATACCATCATTCAAACACTTAAGGAACTTGTTTTTGAAGGACTTAAAAGGCTCCCATTTAAAATTATATGGACTAAGCTAAGTTTAAAAATAGACATTTTGTTTGGTTTCCTTTCAGTAGCTCTACTATTTGGTGCTCTTTTCTTGCACATGCAGTCTCTGAGTATTTTACTACCCCCTACTGTATTGGAAAGAGAACTGTGCAATACTTTGCAATGGACTATATGCCGCTAACACCTCTTGAGAGCTACCCATTATCTGGAACACAAAAGGGGTGGATTCAGAGTCCTTGGAGCTACAGCATCCTGTTTGGGTTGTCACATGAAGATCCTAGTGGCTATGGTGTGGATAATCAATAGGAGTTTTTTTGACAGCTCTGAGATAGCAAGCTGTTACTGGAGCAGCATGGTTACTGGGTTTGGATAGTGCATACCATCGTGTTTCCAAAGCAACTAAAAGTGCCTTGCAAAGCAATGAGTCAGAAACTGGTTGTGCAGTAACCACACACAGGGATTTGTGTTTTCAGGAACTATGTGTCCAAGAGCAGTATATTGTTATATAGGTCTCTGGCACTAAATATGTTGGGTAGCCACTGAATCAGACTGAACAACGCTATAGCAACATTTGCTGTACTACTATGTACCAGCACAACCCGCATAATATTTACTTACTTCGGCTGCTATGTGATTTGAAGAAACTCTCCACTCTCAACTCAGTTGAACCTCACTGCCTCTCTCAGTAAAGGGCAAAACATTAAATTGCCTACCACACTTGCATAAGAAAATACACATTCCACATGCAGCTTGTAGGTCAGATAAAATGCACACTCAGGTCTTGCTCACCCATCATCAGAAGCCAGAGCCAATCATTTCTCTTCCATTTTCTTCCCAAAGTGATTTGCCAGTAAGCCTCCTTGTTCTTCTACCGTCAGTTACCCATGCTGGAATAAAAGGGATTTAAATTTGTGCTAAGTAGCATTTCTTCTCCCATTGCAGTTCACTGTGGTTTAACCTGATGTTCATACTGAGTAAACCAATTGCAAACTGGGCATTCCCTGATGTTGAGGCTGGTTGGTGGCTGATTCACCACAGCCCTGCCTCATCTGCCTTGCTGAGGATCAACATGGTCTGCTCCCTGGACTCCCCAGATATTTGTCCCAGCTGTCCTGCCTGGGAGGTAAACCTAACTTCTTCAGTGTTTCAGATTCACTGCGACTCGCTCAGAACAGGGAAATTTTAGTGCATGTTTTGTTGAAAATACCACATACCTGTTTTCTGATTTGGGATACAAAATATAAAAAATAGAAATCATAAAATTTTCCATGAAAGACGAAGTACATTTCACACACAACTATTTGCCACTGACTGCAAGGGTAGTTTGCACAGCTTGGCTGGTAGCGTTGAGAATATTCTAGGAATATTTTTTCCCACATTAAACTGTTTCTTTTGAGGCAGTACAGGTTGGACTATGACCTGCTATCAGGGTGGGATAATGTTTATTTAATATCTGTACTCCCCAGTAGCAGAAAAAGTCCTAAATGGGAAGTCCCATAGTTTCAATCCAATTCCTTGGTCCTCTGGGGAAGTAACCTGCTCCAAAACTTGCACGGGCATCAGTCATTTCCTGTTCTGTGACAATCCTGATGCATGGACCAGCATTTTGCAGTGATAAACAAAAAGCCCTCCAGGTCCTCAGCAAGTTTGCAGTATAAAATTGCCTGCACATGAAAGAGTCAGCAGTTTGGCATCACCTGTTCCTCCTTTTCACTTCTGACAATAGGCTTAGGCAGAAACAGGAACTGCTTACAATCACTTGTTCCTCTGGATGAGCATGGACCTCAGTCCATAAATCATTTTTATTCCTTTGGCACAGTGCTCCTGTCTCTGAGTAAGCCACCACTCTACCACCCTCTCTTCAGAATGAGCCATTTGTAAAGGGTACACAGCATTATTGGCACATGGTTTTAACCACTGCAGTAAAATAAGCTCAGCAAGTACAGGCAGAGACCAGTCCAAATTCCCATTCAGTTCCTAAACCAGAACTAATAATCCTTGGATCTTGGGTCATCTGATGACATTCAGCACTCAGTGATGCCAGTGGATGATAAAGGCATAACAGACAGAGCCTATGTAACATACTATGATAGAGATGGATTAGCCAAGGTTTCATACAGCCAGCTCTTCGTAAATCTAGTCTTATCCATTATATCTACTTCTCTAAAGTCCTATTAACAATTTTTATAAGAAATAATGCTTTTTGCTGTGATATCAAATACATTATTTGACAAATTGTGGGTTTTTTTTTTTATTTCGGGGTTTTTTCAGATTGTTCATCTAGCTCTAATAATGCAACTGCCTTATTCTGTCTTCATTTAATTCACTTCCCATTTCTAGAAAAAAAAAATCAAGACTAAACATCTACCAAATGTTATTCCTCTCCAACTGAATGTGACGGATGGTCTGAGAAGCACATAAAATTAAACAAAAAGTGCATTGTTCTCTTCCAGATTTTTCAGCTGGTGTAAATCAGCATAGCTTTACTGATGCCAAGTTAGAGAGATGTACATCAATTGAGATTCTTGTCCTTCATCTTCAGAGAGATATTTTCCCTATAGTTTAGGCTCTTTGCCTTTTCAGGCTTATGAAAACTCCAGACCACTTTCGTGCCATGCTCTGCATATCACCATAAACTACTTCCAAATTGGTTAAGTTCATTAGTGCTCCTAACCTGAGAAGAGGTCCTGTGGAGAAAGCACAGAACAGATGTGATTGGTCAGCCACTCTGTCCCAGGCTCTGTCTAGCTGAGATCCAGGCAATGTAATTGTTTCTGATTTGTAAAACACATCTTTACGAAAGAGGAATATGGACAGGCTTTCTTCACCCCCACTTGTCAGTTGACCCCATGATGATACAAAAAGCATGAAAAACATAGCATCAAAATGAAGCACTTTTTATTAATTTAAGATGCACTTATCAAGGGACTACCATATTGCATTCAGTTTGATCCTAAAGCTCCTTGTTCAGGAAGCCTCACACACAGACAGACAGGTACCTGCAGCCCAGATTCAGAACACAAGTCTGGACCACTAGTTCACTTCTAAACTTCTCCAAAGGAGCTGGGAGGGAGACAGCTCTTAATCATTCAACTCTGAAATGATGTCTCCAGAATTTTTGTCCTCACTTGCTGTAGCACCATTGCTTGTTTGTCTTCCTTCATTCTTCCCTGTCTTTCTCTCTGTGATCCTTTTCTGTCATTTCTCTCCTCCATCTTCAACCACGGCCCCTCCCAATGCACACTAATGTAACCTTTGTTTTCATTATATAAGCCCAGTGTATAATCAAATACATTTAAAAAATAACAAACCTGTGGAAATGACAAGACATGTGTCTACCATCACCCCATATCCAAACACTGAGGTTTGAGCTTGGCTCAGGCATTTCTGAAAATGCCAAATGTGGATTTCCACAAACACAGAGAAACTGATCCATAGCTGCTGAAAAGAGAATAAAGGTGCATTGTTAAAGCTGCTTAGCAAGCACATACAGTAAATCATAGATGCCTTGAGAAGAAAGTTGCAGACTTCAGCCTGACAAGCATGCTCATCTTCAACAATATGCAAGTGAGAGTCCCACCTTAAACATGACACTCATAAGCTTTAAGTAGCAGCCTAAGTACTTGAAGGACAGAAGTCTCAGAGGCTCCTTTTGTACTGAAAACTAACCACATTTAGACCTTAGATATCTTTCTTTGTAATAAATCAAATCAGACACCTCCAGACAGACTTCTTTTGGTTTAATTGTTTTTGAAGATAACACTAGAAACACATTAAGCTTCCCTGTAATAGAATTCAACTGATCTGCTTAGGTCTACCAGGGCAAGTGAAAATAAATAGAACCTAAGGGATCATCCAGCATAAGTTACAGAGAAAAAACATGTAAAATTCAGGATTTCTCGAAGACAGTTTTGAAATGGAGAATCAGATTATACAG
This sequence comes from Psilopsiagon aymara, assembly GCA_024733675.1. NCBI lineage: Eukaryota > Metazoa > Chordata > Aves > Psittaciformes > Psittacidae > Psilopsiagon > Psilopsiagon aymara. The sequence goes on along the minus strand of JANRGW010002887.1, from coordinate 16,638 downwards.
CAAGCACTCAGCCCTGCTCTGATGTGCTGGCCACACAAAAAACTAATGCCATGTCACCTATTGTCCTGAGGATCTGACAGAGCTGGACAACAAAACACACTGCCAGCCTCTCAGGAAGCCCTCAGATGTCTTCACACTACAGTGATGGAGCATCCCATTTAGGCATTAGCAGAAGCACAGAAGTTTCATTCCCACTTGCAGAGCTGTCTGGCATGTGGTGCGCTCTGGCTTGGTGCAGCTGTATTGCCCACAGCAAGTGATTTGGCAAGTTTGCAACTAGCTAGATCACATCTTCATTGGACCAGAAGATGGAACTGTAGACATATCAGCTTGAGAAAAGCCAATACAAAAGAAATTAATGGTGCTGATGGTGGTGGTGGGAAAATGCATAGTGAAATAAGGAAGCAAATGAATGGAGAATAGAAGTTTAAAACATCATCTTTCTCTGATTTCTTAATTAGCACAATTCTCTTTGGGTCTGGAGTGTCACTGTTGGGATTTTGTTTGAAACATTATTTTTCTAATGTTACATCTAATTTTGTTTCCAGAACAATCTTCTATATGGTAATAAAACAGTTCTACATTGTTCATTCCTGAAAATGCTAACTTGATTTTCAGGGGAGGAAGGGGACAGCAAGAAGCACAGCTCTTTTTTCACAATAAGTAAAACCCTCCTGCTGGGTCTCTGCTCATGATAATATAATTGGGAGAAAAAGGACTACAGACATTTTACTAGCAGCATAATAAATACCATGTGCAAAATGTACAGTATAGTAAATACGCTACAGGGACTACTTACAGTCTCTTACATTCCATAACCATCATCAACTGTCTTCTGTGGTTTGGCACATCAGATATTTGCTATGTACTTTACCATTTTAAAAGCACTGCAAATCCTTGGCTGGACACCAAACAAATGCTCTACATCACTTCATGAGTTGTTGCCTAGTCTATTGAGTGTCTGACCTTACCTCCCCCTACAGTTCAATGTGTAAAAACACCAATAAAATACATGATGCTTATTACCAGTGGCTCTCATTATTAAATGGGTCTGTCATGCTGATGAATCAAAGGATTTCTCTTTAAGTGGAAGTCTCAGAGGAAACCACATCATTAGGAGACAAGGAGTCTGGAAATATATATGGGCATCATTTCTGTTAAGGAACTGTTTTGCGAGTTGTGTAAGCACATACAGACAGCTTCATTATCTGAATAATAATAAAGCACTTTGTGCACTGCTGTAGAAGGGCAGACATATAAATGATCATTATGTATTCTTTAAATACATAAATACATCACTGAGGAAAACCATGCTATTACTAATTAGTAAATACATATCTCAGATAGAGCCATCTGCACAGGTGAGAGGAGAGAGGGGAGAAATTGTAGGTAAGCAGGAAAGATGGGGACACTTAACCCTTGCCAGGGGCTTAGGGCTACACCATAAGATCTCAGAAGCTGAATACCACAGCAGCTCCCAATACTAAAGACGGACCAGTCCACCTTCTAGTATGCTGGACTACCTATAAGGCCTTTTGCACTCCTGCCTGCCTAAGTCTCATCAAAGGAATCAGCACCATTATAAATTACAGAATACTATATTTTCTCCAGGAATGAGTAGAGCAATAATGAAGTAAATGAAATTACTCCAAATGAATGGAAATACCCAACAAAAAGACTGAGATCCTGATTGCACATGAACTTAGAAATAAGACTGCTAACAAGGTTGCAAATTGTGACATTATGTAGATGCTGACAGAAGGAAAAGTGATTGCTGGCTTACTGAGTACAACCTAGATGTCAGGAGCAATCATCAGAAGTAGGACTCAGTTACTGGGATGATGTTAAGTGGCCCAGCTGTGATCAGTAACAGGAGATTAGAAAGGATGCTACAGGGTGATCACAGTTCCATACACGTTCTATTGCTTATGAGCACATCTGACATTTTCCTATTAGCTCTAAAAGTCTTCCTCTGCTGTCCTGGCCTGGATTCAAGCTGGAATCTCCAAGAAAAAGGTTCCTTGATGGTACAAGCAAATCTCAAACCTTTCAGCCCATCCTTCTTTTCAAGTAATTTTTCTGTAAATGATAAGTATGAATTCACAGAAACATAAGGAAGTAGTACAAAGAGACAAGTTTGAAATGAAAAAATACAGTCCAGGTTTATTCTGAAAAATAACATCAAGAAACTTAAACACACAGAGCACACATAAGGATGGTACAAGAACTATTATTGCTGCTATTATACGCCAGTCATAATGTCCCTAGAATACCTTGCCAGTTCTCACAGATTTGAGATCATATGGAAATCACTTGTATTAAGTACCAGTTTTTAAAAAATTTTGTGCCCCCTAGGTCACTGAGTTTTTTTTTCTGAGATGCAGTAACAACTAGTAATAATAGCTCTGTAGTTTAGCACAAACATTTAGGATTTTATGCTCTCTTATGAAAGAGGCCACATGTAAGCATGACATTAGCAAAGTCCTTACCTCACTATCCTGAAATGGCATCAGTGAGGGATATATGCTCTAGGGCATCTAGTTGTCTCTATTTGTACTCAATTCCAAACTTTCATCATAAAGTGCATCCATAGCCAGTGCGTTTCTGAAGCATTTAAATTATCCCTATTCTATGTGACATAACCTAAAGACTGTTTGAAATGTAAAATCTCCCATTCCCTTCACTTCAGACTGCATTTAGAGCTCTACAGATAATTGTGCATTTTCTGAAATAATTCCTAGTAGAAATATGGCCAACTCTGTTTACAGATACATATGCACCAAAGACTGACTCCAAGTCTTGGTTTCAGTTATTTAATTCAGGGAAAGTAGCCACTCTATCACTCTTCTGTTAGCAGATTGATTACAAATGGACTCTTGCCAATGCTAAACTGATCTAGCTTGAGGATGGATGTTAAATCCAGACATTTCCTACAGGACACCCTTTTCTTCTATGCCAGCATCTAAGCTTTCATCTCCAAAAAATATACGAATATCCAGAGTTCAGTGTTGCAAAGTTATAAAGTCAGAACCAAGTATTACCTGACATTGCAATGTGTGACTGACAACAAAACAAAACAAAGCCCCCTCCCCCCCCCCAAAAAAAAAAGCTCAAACAATAGCTTTTAAGAAGTAGAACTTGAAAGTCACCTCAAACCATATTAGCACTGAACTGTAATGATGGTCCATGTCTAATGAACATTGTCTGCTATTTCACTTACTATTAACTATGTCTTACGCATGTTACAGTAACTTCCACATTCTTTTGAGAATAACTTCTCCAGTTTAGTGCCTCAGTATGTCAGTAACTATGTAGTATTACTGTCAGCAGGAGGGCAGCCCTCAACCACTTACTAGCTTCTCTACAGTCCTTCTGTAGGCAATTTTCCAGAAACACTTTTGGCTCCCCGAAAGTCTACAGTCTTAGTTAAGAAGCAAAAAATATAACCAACAACATGACACTGAAAAAAGTAAGACAAAGAAAACTTTGAAGACTGCTAGACTTTGAGGTCCAAAAAGACATCTGACTCTATAATACAGGCCAAAGAGTTTCATCCAGGTACTTTTGCACTGAGCCATATCATTTCTGTTTGAATAAAATATGTCTTCCATAAAGGCATTTAGTCTTATTTAGAAATGTCAAGAGAGAGAGAATTCACTTCTCTCCTGGGTAGTTTGTTCCAGTGGTTTACGCCAACAAAATTTCTAGAGCCTACAGAATGAAGAGATTTTTTCTGCACTTACATAATTCCAACCCTCATCTATGTAGACTTAAATTCATTAAAGAGACCTCAGTCAACACTGATTTAAGCCAAAAACTTTAAGTTCCATTGACTGACTTTACTTTTAATATCATAGAACATTTTCTTCAAGCCAAGAAACCCCCAAGATGTTTACTTGTTTGACAGGGAAGAGGAAGCTGTGTACCAATTTCTCACACTGTACTGACTCTGTTAGATAAGGACTGAAGAGGACTGGGTGTGCACACAGCGTAGTAAATGTGGATCTCCAAAAAATGACCCAAAATGACACAGCTATGTCTCACTTTTGAACAAACTCATGATGGATCAGTTACCAGGTACAGATTTGAAAGAAAATCAGACATTTATTAAAGGGCTGAATTATCTAGAGCTGTAGTTTAGCATGGAACAGGGAACATGGTGGATGATTGTCCTCAGTGCAAGATTGCCTGTTTCTTCTGCTTTGAAAATCTCTTCCCACCTACCCATTTATCTACGTTAATTGATTTTGTGCTGTCTTTCTCCAATATTTTCTTACTACCACTGTTTTCATACGTTACATTGTAAATATGGATGTCACAGTCTCTTCTGATGCTTGTAATAAAGCTGTTGAAGTAAATGGATGTTCATAATTGCAGTCAATAGTAAGTATTAGGAAACAACTCAGAGCTATTGCTAGCACAAGCACCTTCTTCCATAAAAACTGCTACAGTGGCAGTCAACCTCTGCTTGTCTTTTACAGCTGGCCTTCTGAAAACAAATGGAAATGGCACTGCTTCCCTATAAAAAAGTCCAGAGTAACAGCCCTTCCCGTCATTTAAAAGCTTCTGTTCAACTCAGAAGCAGAAGAGTTAAATAACGAATGGTACCCGAAAGATGTAAGAATGGGAGCACAGGGAAGCAAAGGCTCATGAGCAAGAACAGGTGGAATTAAGAGAACTGTGTGGGAAATTGATCTAAAAACTTAACAGGTAACATCATCTTCATATAACTTTGTCAGATGATCCTGTAAAGTACCATGCTGTAAGCTATAACATTCTTTCTACTAAATGATACATATTTAACAGGGCAACAGCCTTTTGGGGTCTTTCTGGAGCACAGTGCAATATTGCTAGAAAGTGTACTATAACTGGGTTCATGGAGAAAACTAATAGGAAGACCAATATTGCAAATGCAGGCTCCACCCTATCCATCATGAAAATACTACTATTAAGCATTTCTTCTAGCACCTCATAAAACTGTTCTGCTGGGAACAGGCTTGGGAAGAGCAACTTTTAACACCTTAGCTGTCACTCTTCTGAGAACTGCTCACCAAAAATTCACAGGATCTCTTGCACAAGTTAAATTATACTTTCCCAGTCTTCTCAAGGGCAAATCTTGAATACTTTCCTATGTGGGCTGGCCTTTGCTTAACATTTTGGTGTTAAGAAGAATAAGAGGAATATCCTAATGCTGAATGTAAAACCAGCACTTAGAACTCTAGAAATTTCCTTGCCATTTTGCCTTTAGACACAAGATGGCAGCAAGAAATTCATTTCAAGCATTTGCTTCCATTAACTCCGCCTTACCCGGAACTAACAGTTAAGTATATGGGCTCGGTAATTCTGACTATTTGATGGTAGTGTCCACAAACACTCCTGCCCTCTCAGTGGTCTCCTGTCACACACGACCCTGAACTCTGCTGTTATCTCTAGTCATAACAACCAAGTACCTAGTGCACTGGGGGCACAGCCGTACAAAAAAATACATCTATGGCAAATGCAGATGTCTAAGGTGTGCCAAGAGCATCCCTTCTAGTGGCCATAAATCAAAAGTAGACTTTTCTTCCTATTTGTTTTGGGGTTTATGGCACTTTTACTCTTTCCCAATGTTATATTTCTCATACTTTCAGCCTTTAGAATCTTTTTATTAATTTTTTTTTTTTATTTCCTCCACTTCTAATGTTACAGAATTCATCTGTTCCAAAGATCCATCCTTTGAGCTGTTCAAGGAAGACTTTGCAAATTCCTAAATGTTCTTTGTCAAAAGGATTCTCTGCCCTTTAAGTTCAGCTGGAAAATGATTTTTGTCATTAGAGAGGAACTTCATCTAATTTTACCCTACTTATAAGTGAACACTGGGAAAAATTTTGATCTTCAGTCTTCATCTCCAAAGATAACTAGTATTTGTGGAACATTCACAATTTTTGCTGATATGAGAAATTGCTGCTAGGATTCCTCAGACCAAAGCAGTGCTCTGAAATTAAAGGTTATGAACCAAGCCTGTCACCTAAACCTCTATAGCAGACTCAGATACTGTATGGATCAAAGAAGAATATATATAATTCATGCAAGCCATAGTGACTTAAATGAAATTTGAAGGATAAAGCAAACTAAAGAGGACCCAGAGCATAACCTCAGAGCTGGCAAGCTTTTGAAGCAACACTCCTCATGTTGCAAGTTAAGCTAGAGCTGCAACGACATCATTCCACCTAATGTTGAAGTAACATGAATGAAGAAAACTGTGTAAAAAAGTGTAAGAAACTATAATAAAGGTAGCTATGTATACATTCATTTTTATCCATCCACCTCCTTTAGGGATTAAATTTCCAGATAGAGAACATGCTGGTTTTAATGATATAGCCCTTAGAGTGATATATGTTTGTCTACTTTTTTCCATATTTCCATTGTTTTTTTGTGAAGAATTTTCTTCATACTGTTAGCAATTGATTTTTTCAAGTGTCTTGTTAAAACAAGCTCTTCACATTGGTCTGAAAATGCACATTTAATGCTTTAATATCTCAGAACAAATAATTCTGCTTCATAGAAGCCAGACATTGCACTTGACATTACAAGGACACACAGCTATTACAACATCGTTTGGGATACATGCGATATACAAGTATACAGAAAATGTTGCCCTTTCTCTGAAGCTTGTTAGTGTTTTTCCCCTCAGAAATACATATTTGTCTTCCAAAATACACAACTCACAAGATTAATGAATATTCTCTTTGTCAAAAACTTCCATATTCTCTGCTCAAGAGGAACAATTTCCAGCTAGTAATTAATCTGCAGTATGGTTCAAGGACAGAATTATTTGTTTACAATCTTGGAATGTCGGAGATTGAAAACACGTTTTCATCAGGATATTAACAATAATGAAAGGGGTGGTGAGGTCTGAAGAACTCAGGTGAAATTCTAAAAATAGCCACCAAGGAATGTGTTTGAGCATTTTCCCTTACTACTGCTGAAGTTTTCACTGGGCAGAGTTATCTCTTTTATCCTAAATGAATGTACAATGACCTCAAACATTACCTTTGTTATTGTTGTTGTAAGCAAAGTGCCCTTTAATACTAAGAAAAGATGCAGCATAATATTATGTGTTTAGATAGAAATCTATTCTTTTCCTCAGGAATATTACTTCCAGCATAACATTTCAGATATCCTGCACTTACTCTTTTCTATTCACTAAGTTCTGAAGAGCTTCTCATTTGACCTGCATCTGAATAGCTGAAGACTGAATTGCACTTTTCACTTTTCCAGATAGCAATTCCTATTTTAAGAACATTTACTTATGTCTGCTATATACAGTGTTCACTTCAGAAAGCAAACACGGCAGGAGCAAAAATCCTTCTCAGCAATCTAATTACAGCAAACAAAATCCATGAATCCAAGAATTCACACCCCTTTTTAATTCCTGGCAGGACAGGCAGATGTTGTCACGACCTTAAACCTTTGCACCTTCTTCTGGTAAACTACAGGCAAAGATGGAAGCACAGATGCAATTTTAATTTGTCAACAAGGGGACAAATCCTAGCAGTTCCAGTAAATTGCTGCCCAATTTGGGGGAGACTGAGTTTTTTGATTAATCTCCTTAAATTGCAGACCATGCAAAGAGAAGCATAGACCTGCTACAGGGATGCCTCACCAGGCATAACTCTCAAAACGGTCAGTTTTCCACTGATAGCACACAAAGCAGTTGAACTGAGGATAAGAACCATGGAAAGGAGATTCAGCTAGTATCACACCTGCTCAAACAGCAGAAAGCTGTGTCAGACCTTTCCACATTCCCAATCAGTTCTGCACTTCCTAAAAAGCCTTCTTCCACTGAAGTGAGCAGATCTGAACTGGAACAGGATGAAGCTATAAATTACATAATTTATACGCTCAGCCAAATAATGTAAACTTGATAGTCTCTTTCCCTTCACATGTTTTAAAATAAATTCACCTTGAATATGCTCATATATTGTTTATATATGCTTTCCATGAGCACACAAGCAATGATATATATATGCTATTTATAAGTGAGCTTCTGAACTAATGCACAAGTATTCATAGGAACCATATTTTAAAACTACATGATGAACAGTGGCAGGCACTCAAAAATTTGTCCAATTTGGTAGCAGAAACCATGTTTACTGTGTACCAGAAATTAACCAATTAGAGTTAATCTCCAGTTTCAAATTTATCTGAGTCAATATTCCCAGAGAAATTGTCAATATCTATCAATTTTACAGTAATTTTCTGATTATAAAAATTGGTTAAATCTGAATAATAAATAATTCAAAGTAACTGCTTTGTTCTTATATACATATTGAAGTGAGAATCTACATTTATCAAATAAATTATTCATTGCAAAATTACTCATTCTGTTCTGCCAACACATATCACACAAACAGACTCAATTACTAGAATTATGGCTTGAAAAGAAACCTTGTATCATCTTAAATTCCAGTTTCAGCAAAATCACTTTGTCAAACATAAGACTTCAACATAGAGGCTATCATCAGGATAACATCACATATCAAAGAAAATAAATGTAGTCTGAAGAAGCCACTTAACCCAACAATACATCATCAAATAATAACAATAAAAGCACCTTAAAAAAAACAAGTGATATGACACCATTGAAATAATAGGCTATTCTGGACAGACAAGTGTATTATAAATTTTTGAAGAAGATGATGCTTATTACAGAGTATAAATATTTTAGGCACCACTTTTTTGAAAACTGATATGATATGCTGCAAGAAATTAAGAGAATCTAATTTGGATTGCAGTCTGAAACTGACTGCCTTTAAGAACTATGACACGAAGAATCTTGTAACATTAACACTTTGAATTCCTTTGTTCTATTCAAGTACATCGACTGAATCAGATTCCTCACTACAAATGAGCTGCGAAAGAGCTGATACAGCACTCTCCTACTGGAAAACAGAATTTCAACCAATAAACAGGGAATATGGATACAGGCATTATTTTTCAAACCATAAGATGCCATTAAAGATTTATGACCTTTTAAACAGGACTGAGTCCTTATTTATTTAGTGGAAGATATAACTCACAAACATGGAAAATTTAATTTTGCCTAGAACTTTTTATATAGACTGGGTTATAAAGACTGTTCAAAATCAGTTAAAGACTAAGTAGTGGGCACAAAAGTAAAACACGACTATGAAACAGGTATTAATTTCAGAACATTTCATGTTTACCTTCAATCTCAAGGTCTTGTGAGTCCTGTGGTTATCAAAGAATAGGAAATCTCATCTGAAATAAAATAACTAAATCTCTAGCATTTGCAACTGTGATACAAGCTTCGCAATATGAAGAGAATGTGTTTTAAAGAAGACAGAATGCAAGTAAAATAAAATAATATATTGCTAGAAGAAAACTTTCATGTTTATATTGTGACCAACTTGATGCATGATTTTTAATACCTGCTACAAACATTGCTTTCAACTGAATGATCAACTTTCGTTTCATATAATCTCTTGTCATAGAAATATAGAATGGTTTATGTTGGAAGGAAGATTAAAGATCACCTTGTTCCAAATCCCCTGCTAGGGGCAGGAACACCTTTCACTAGACCAGGTTGCTCAAAGCCCCATTCAAAATCACCTTGAGCACTTCCACGGATGAGGCACCTACAACTTCTTGAGGCAACCTCTCCCAGTCTCTCACAACCCTCACAGTGAAGGATTTCTTCCTAATACCTAATCTAGATCTACCCTCTCCTAGTTAAAGCCATTCCCCTTTGTCCTATCACTACATGCCCTTGCAAAAAGTCCCTCTCCAGCACTCTTGTAGGGCCCCTTTAGGCACTGAAAAGCTTCTAGAAGGTATTTAGGGAGTCTTCTCCAGGCTTAGCAACCCCAACTCTCACATCCCATCTTCATAACAGAGGTGCTCCAGCATGCTGATTCTCTTCATGGCTCTTCTCTGGACTCATTCTAGCAGGCCCACATCCTTCTCATGTCTGGTGCTGCACAGCTGAAGGATGACAAGGATGTTGGGGAGGACAGTGTCAGTCCCTTTGCACAAGTTCAGGTAGATGACATCAGTCACTCTTCCCTTATTCACCAGTTCTGTAAGCCCGTTGTAGAAGCCCACTAGATTTTTCAGTTCTGATTTGCCCCCAGGGAATCCATGTTGTCTGTCACCAACCACCTCCTTATTTTCCACATGTCTTAGCACAGTTTCCAGGAGGTTCTGTTCCATGATCTTGCCAGGCACTGAGGTGATACTGGCCAGCCTGGTAATATCCGTGTGTCATGGGTTCAGCAGTAGCAGTCATTTTTCTCTTTCTTGGTAACTGGTGCAGTGCTGTGTTTTTGACTTTCGGCCTGAGAACAGTGCTGATAACACCAATGTTTTTAGTTATGGCATAGTGATGTTTGGTCTGGCCAAGGACTTTCGAAGCCTCATGCTCTGCCAGGGAGGAGGGGGAGCCAGGAGGAAGCAGAGACAGGACACCTGACCCAAACTGACCAAAGA
>JANRGW010002886.1:5992-23778 GCA_024733675.1 Psilopsiagon aymara | reverse complement strand
CCAGGAATACTGAGTGCCAGAAGGTTATAGAAGCAAAAAAAAATATGGGGGGGTGGGGGGTGGGTAAGAGCATCTGGGGAAGAGGTCAAGGGACAGCTTGCAGCACCTTCAATCATACTGAAATTGGAGTTCACTGGCTCCATGTGAACTGAGGCTTTTAAAACAATTTTGTGAGAAGTGACTGCATTAGAGAATAAATTTAGTCATATCTTGTGTACTTCTATCTGTTATTACCTTCTTATTACTGTAATGGAGAACACAGAGCAAAGATACATTTCTTGTTGCATAGACCTTGTGATCTAAATTCACGTTGAAAGATGAGAGGAAGCCTGGTAAACATATAAAAGAGGATGGTACTGAGTCCAGCTTCTTAGGATCCATTTTCCAATGTACTTCATTTTTACCTTGGTTCACTAAGGAACTGGAGCTGTGCAATTGCAGCAACTGCCTGTCCTCCTGTCTGCCTCCCCTCCCCACAGGCTCCTGAAGCTGCCCGGCTGTTTTTACTGAATCTGCCAAAGAAGTACAAGTCTCAAAGACATTTAACTCCTACAGGGATTGCTGGTGTCTGGGTAGATCTAGTAGAGAGTACTGGAGGACTGTCCCAAAGGAGAAGAGGAAAGGATAACTCAGCACTCCTCTGCTGCAAAAGGCATCGCTCTATGGTGTGAACAGCATGTGCACACTGATGAGCTGGGCAGAATACATGTAACTCTGAACTCACCAGAGCATATGTTGCCTCTTGAGCTGCCAAAAGTATGGAGGCCTGAGAGGAAGATGAAGCACTGCAGTGAGTAGTGAAACATGCTGCACAGCTGAAGGAAAAAAGGGAAAGTCTGAAGGAGAGAGAGCAGGTCAGACCAGTGTTACATGAGAGTGAGTGCTGAGGTGACAAGGAGGTGACTGAGACCATTGTGTGTGGGAGGATGTGGGAAGACACATGAAATGATCTGTGAGGAACCAGATTTTGTCTACAGGACAACTACTGCAACTCTTGCACGTAGCGTAACTGCACGCCTGGGAAAGTTGCTGGGACGCAGAACATGGCAACCTTGGTCCCTGATTTAGGTGCAGGACAGGCACAATGGAGTCAACAGCAAATCAACATCTGACCCATCTGTAAGAAACACTTTCAAGGCAAGGTGAGCCTGTCATTCACCAAGCCACTCCATCTCCTGTTTCCCTCCTGGGGCCAATGATAAAACTGAGCAGATAAGTGCAGTGGAAGCATTTTGGAAGGTGCTCCAAGCCCCACCTGCAGAGCTGCTGCACCTGAATGTGTGTTCTTCTAGCTTTCCTCCTGCTTACGTGCACACACACCACTCACTGAAATGCTTCATCCAGGCTGCCGTCTGCCTGCAAATGCTCCCGGGCATCTGCTTCTGCCAGATAAGGGGAGTTTTCCCACAGGTACATGAAGCAGTTATGAAAAGACAAATAAATCATAAATATTTTATATTGTCTTCTGTGCACCTTTGTTCTCACCCATTGTATGAGAAAGCACGATATTCATTGCTGTAAGCAGCCTCAAGACATACCAGAACCCTGCCCACTACCATGGCTGTCACCATGGAGTCCCTGCTCATCCTGCAATTCCCTGTGAATTCCTCATTAGGCCACACTTGTCTCAAATGGTTCTAATTGTGCTTTTACACACATTCTTAATGTGTGAACTAGGAGAGCCATAAGAGCAGCAAAAAGAAGAGTATACTTGGTTATCTTACTCTTAACAGCATTGGTACAACATACAAAATAAGTCCAAATACTTAGCACAGTTCTTCCTGAGCAATTTCATGAGAGCCATTGTATTTCACACAAGTAATTGCCGGTGGGATTAAAAAATAAAGAATGACAGGTAAAAATTACTTAGTTCATTGCATGGGGTAGAGGTTCATACAGAAAATTTTCTTCAAGCCTATTACTTTACCCCACCATGAAAGAAAAATAGCTGTGCCTAAGGTTGGGATTTACATTTCTGGGGATTGCATTCACTTTTGTATGCAAAAATATTTGTGGAGAGTAAATGACTATGCTCCAGAGAGTGCTGTGCACTGACAAATCATTTATGATCCCAAAATAATCTAATCCGATCATATGGAAACCATGCTGAACTTCAGAAACCTGGATGCCATATGGGCAGGCTGCCAGCCAGGGTAAACCAAAGACATTTTGTCCTTGGGGTGGGAAAGGTACACAGTTGGCATGAGCACTTAGAAAGAAAATCAGCATCAGGAAGTATCTTGGCCAAGAGGAACTTGGCAGAGCAGTATTTTAGCTCTGCTGAGGGACTGTGTATGCCCATTGAAACACTAACATCTGTGGAGGAAGGGCAGAGCGCGTGGGTACAATGCAGTTTTATGGCAGCACTGCTTAGTCAGGGAAAGGGACTCCAAAGGGTGCCAATGCAGCCAGCTGGAGGGCTGATGAATGGAGTAACGATTGTGGAAGAGATCAGAAAGCACAGGAGTGCTCCCTCACCCCCAATAACGGCAGCAGTATGAATTTCTGAGGGTTAGCGAAGCTTGCAATTGAAGTGTATCCATGTGATTTCGGGGAAATATCAAGCACTTTTTGGATTCTTAAAACATTAAAAATTAATTTGCATGTATGAGCATACCAATACAGGAACAAAAATCCAAAGAATCTGAAACTCAGCACGAATGAATGGAATACAGACAGAATACTGCATGTCTATTCACAAAACAAGGGCAGAAATTCCACGTATTTTGTATCGGCTTGATGGATTCCCACTGGATTCAGCTGTGCACCTCACGGAGTCACTCTCCGTGCAGAGCACAACAAAGACCATTTTTGTTCTGAAACGTGTTGTCGTGGGCAGCAAATATAGCTCCTAAATATATTTATTTATGTTTGCTAGGTTACTGCAGGTTTTTATTTTGCCTTTACTGAACTTTAGCAAATATATTCATTTTTCTTTCCTTTACCACTGTTACCAAATCACAGTACCTATAAGGACATTGTCAGCTCATCAGTCCCAAAAAGTAAATTAAAGACATTTCTAACCCTGTGCCTCTCCTTAAATTTTCCTGGGGAATTTCCATTATTTCACATTAACCTGTTTCACATAAACCCCTAAATGTTCTTCTTCTCTTTTTCCCCACTCTGAAAGAGCTATACCAACAGAGAGGAAATGTCTTCAGAAAAGCCATAAAATTGACTGTAGAGCTGCAATATCAAATGCCTTCCAAAACACCAAGAAATACATTTTTTTCTTATGTTTTCTAATACCATCATGGGTGTTACATCAACACTACAACAGGCAAGGCAGTTCCAGGGAGCATTGCAATTTTCAGCTGGCAATGGTCCTTCTGGTGTGCATTACCTTTTAAGATGCTTTTCTGGCATCTAACAGCTGCCTTCAGGAAGATTTATACGCTATTTGGGTTTGTTTCATTTCTCTTCACTGTTAATGTGCCTTTGTTACTGCGGTGTGGAGTTCATTAACTGCACCAGAAGATGGCAGCAATGGAAACCACTTTCGCGCCTCCTATTCCTAGGGGCTGTTTCATGCTGAGCAGCAATCAGTGATATGATAATATCAATCAGCGTTTAAAAATTGTTTTAAAAACCCCAAGAAAACCAGTCTCCACACTGAAAGATATTAATAAAGTTGTGAAATGTGGAAGGAACTACGTGCTCCCTTCCTAGCATTCACAGGTCCTTTTTTCAGCACCGAAGTTGCAAAGACCAGGGATAGAGACATCAATAACTAAAACTGATGGAAGGCATGCCTTTCCCAGACTGCCATGTCCCAAAAAGTCTGAAGTAGCTTTAATTCGTTTGATCTTCATGGTAGATATCAAAAAGTATGTGAATATGGAGTGGAGGACTGAGGAGGGTCTGCAGAGAAATCATAAAGATCAGATGTTTTTGGGATGCTGGAGTTTGACTTGTGTCACTGAATCAATCAGAAGAGGCACTGGGAGTAAGATGTTTATTTAGCTGCTTTTATAAAACATGTGCAGGAACACATAGAGCCAGACAGAGCATTTCCTTAGGACGAATGTGTGTTTACACTGGAAAATTAACATACATATTTCCCACAGGACACAAGCATTATTAGACCTGTTATGAGCTTTGTCAGCAACCGCTGAGGAAAGAAGGAATCTTATTTACCCTTCTAAATATGAACCAGTCTTCAGGGCAATACAGCTGCTAAACTTACTGACACAGGTGCTTGTGTTACAGCCAGGAATTATCATGCATGTCAAATGTAAAACTGTCTCAGCTTCAGTGACAAGCTTTTGCTACTAGAATATATTTATATTCTATATATATGGTATATATTCTACATTTATTTATTGCCCAAAATAAAGAGCGCATAGGGAAAATGAGCTACCCTGCTGGGGGTAGTGTTTGTGTGCTGCTGAGCAGCAGCAGAGGTGAAGCTGGAGGCCACAGTGAAGCAGTGCAGCAACGGCAGTGCCACCACTGGGCACTATGACTGGCACACATGCTCTGATTCATCCACGGCTTTCAGCACAGCTGGGACAACACTGAGCACGTGTCCTCATGGAAGGCTAGGAGGCAAAGGTTGCTGTCTATGTGCACTCCTGAAAGGGAATTTGAGCAGTGAGAAAAGACATAGCCCCTCATCATGTTTCTTGTTGAATTTGGGGATGTAAGTTTCCTTGCTGCTTTTGTAAATGAACAGGAACTCCCACCCCAGAGAAATATCCGCTTTCCTCATCAATGTATCCTCACAGAAAACTGTAACACTGAAAGCTTTGGCTAATTGCTTGCTATAATGAGATAGATAACAAAGTAAATCATGTTTACGGACATAAATCTTTCATGTCTCGCACTCTTTTCATGAGTGAGAAATTAGTTGCAACTACTGAAAACAAATGATGTTATGAGTTTTTATGAGGTTTGCTTGAGTTAGAAAGGCAAATACTGCCAGAAGGAATACACGGGGTTTGTAGCTAGAAGCCATTTCAATCAAGGTGGAGACTCCTGAGCAAGTTTGCTTTCTAAAAATTAAAGATCCATAAGCCTTGAGGTGTAACAACCTCTGTTGCAAGAAAATCTCACTAATAATGTCCGGAGAGGGCCCTGTACAAACCATGTCAGTGATTATTTTGATGCAAAGCACCACGATCTAAACAAAGTGCAGATCAAAGAAACCTCTTTTAGTTATACAAAACCCTTTAATTGCGAGGTTAGTTAATTTGCAGAACAAAAGATCTCAACCGCTGAGTTTGTTCATAGTTTAATATACTCTCTGCCTGAGAGCAGTTGAGGAAAATGGACTTTTGAACCTCTAATTGTTGGAATGGTTAATGTGTATGAGGAGCCTTCTCTTTAAAACCTCAAATGTAATTATGTCCTATTACTACCTGTGTCAAAAATTTTATTGCAAGCTACATTCATCCTATTTGTGTCTATAATACTCTAGCATGTAAATCTGTCTCTCTTCCTTATTTCTAGCTACTCAAGTGCATCAAAAGGCAGCCAGAGTTACATTTTCAGCACATTATTCTACTGCCCCTGAGATATTTTCAAACAAAAAATGGAAGGAATGGTACCTGCAGCACTACTGTTAATCTATAGAGTATGCCTCATTCCTCCATCCCTTTTTATATAACATATAAATAGACTGGAGAGATTTAAAGATATTTTAATAATGCTAAGTACAATTATGAAAAGACAATTTCTGTGATGCAAGAAGGGGGAAACAGCGTCAAACTGTCCTCTGAGCAGATTTTCTTAATGCTGGCAAGAAGGGCTGGCAGCGGCGTGGCATCGCACCCAAGCACGAAGGTCCTGGGCAGCAGTATCCCAGGGGGGCCTGCTCAGATATTTTTTCTCCATAGGCTTTGCCCCACAGGAGGAAAAAAGGATACTTGGAGGCTTGTGAGCTCCACCCCCTCCCTGCTGCAGGCTGGGTGCTGGCTGCCTTTTCAAATTGCAGCACAGAGCTTTACTGTGATCCTCCTTAAAAAATGAGATGCCCTCTGAAATGCCTGAATTTAGATGCAGACATATCATGCAGGCTGGAAGAGCAATGTCACCAAAAGAAGGGATCTTTCTCTAGATTTAGTAGTGGAATCTCAAAAAAAACCAACTCACCAAACACCACCAAAACCCACACAAATTGAAAACAACTCAGACGAATCACCTTGCCCTTCCTTGTTGCTTGTTCCATCTAGAGCTCTCATAAACACAGCAGTAAAATCTTATGCAATACAATACTGCATTGTATTGCGTTATATCTAGTGTTATCTTTTCCATTATAGCCTTGCTGATACTGTTTTCTGTCCAGAGTCCACTGACTCTGTTCTAGAAATAGCAAGGTGACAGTGGAGTGGAGCTGCCACATGTCAGGAGACCCTTCACCATGCCTGATCCTGACCCCTACCCACATGAAGAGGTCCACATGCTGGTGTCCCAACCTGGCCTTAGCCTGTTCCCCTCCCCATGGGTATGCCTGATGGCTGAGGCTGCCAAAAAAGCAGTAAAGGACTGGGCTTTGGTGCTGACTTCTTGGAGATGAGGCTTTTAATGACATTACTGGCAGGTGTGGCAAAGTGCTGGCATCATTCTCTCTCCTTTGGGGTGCTGATCTCAAGGCAGAGGAATGCTGCCTGTGCTACACATTGTGATTATCACCTCCAAGGAGCCAGCTCACAAGGCATCACATCCGTGGATATTTCCACTGAGTCCCTGCCACGGTATTCATGACAGCTCCCATTATGGGGCATTTCGAACCCCCTCAGGGATGGTGGGGGCGATCCCTCTGGGCTGCTGCCTGCAGGGACAAACATCAGAGGTGATGGTGAGGAGGCTGCAGGGGAAGCCCTGAATCACCATCTGAGAGACACCACGTCCATGGCAGGGGGTTGGAACTAGATGATCTTAACGTCCTTTCCAACCCTTACTATTCTATGATTCTATGTTCCTCAGTGTACAGCAAGGGTCTGGCAGGCACTATTTTCAGTATTTTTCTCTCTTATACAAGAAAGCAAGCTCTGGTGACAGATATGTGGAGCTTCTGCATCTGAGCACTCAATGTGAAACTGATGCAGGGTCATGTATTTTCCTCTCTTCTTTTTTAATTCAAAGTTTCCTCTTCCCCTTTCTTCTTCAGGTCCTTTTGCCGGGAATACTCAAAGATCAGGAAGACGGCATGTTTTTACCCACAGACCTCACCCCAAATGAGATTTTGTCTTTCCGATGGCACATGTACATGTATTTTCCAAAAGCTTCTCTTGAGTGTGGGTGCTTACACAACACTTCTCATGATCAAATTCTGCTTTGCTTAAACCACCTGCAAAAATTGCTTGCATGCCACAGGAAAGCCCTGAAAGGACAGTGAGAGCAGATGTCCACAAAGGCGAAGAGTTTGTGCTGCTGTGTCCTTGGGGTTGAAGCACACTTGAGAGCGGATGAGAGCTGTGTGGCAGTGGGGTAGGTCGGTGAGATGTGGGTGCAGAGCACAGAACCAGGCAAAGGTGACAGAGCTGGAACAGGCGGTGTAGGCTACTGACGTGGCAAAAGTATTG
The DNA here is from genome assembly GCA_024733675.1 of Psilopsiagon aymara. Lineage (NCBI taxonomy): Eukaryota > Metazoa > Chordata > Aves > Psittaciformes > Psittacidae > Psilopsiagon > Psilopsiagon aymara. The sequence continues at coordinate 16,252 of JANRGW010002886.1, read as the reverse complement.
TTTCTTGTCACGTGTCGTTGAGTGGCTGGTTGTGAAAGACACTGTTTAAACAAACTGCTGTGTACATTTCCATGCCTGTACCTGTCTGCCCGGATTCTTATTTTCAAAGTGAAGCTCTTAACCATATTTGAGTGAGTCATTACTTTTGGTCAGCATTGACAGCAACTGGAAAATCTAAACATTATTGCCTGTACATCCCCTGCACTCCAGAGATCACACAGGAGTTTCCTATATGGGTTGCATCCTATTTCTGCTCCATTCGCACTCTCTTTTTTTCTGTTTTCATCTGAGAGCTTTCTTGTTCTGCCAAGAAGGGCTCTCCGATGCCTGCCAGACCTGTACATTTGTCTCCTTGTTGCAAAAGCACTTCTGCAGAGTTGTGTATTGAGAAAATAGTGACTACGTAACACTAGCAACTTGATTCTGTTAATTTTATACATCATGAGCAGTAGCTTGAAATGCTAGTGCAGCTTTTGCAACCAGGAGTGAGTCCTCACCTCTGGGTGAGGAACACAGAGTTGAAACCAGGGCCCACAAAAACCTTCATACCCATTTCTACTTATTTATGTTTGCCTGTAATAGGGTAATTGTATAGCATTGCATTCGATCATTTCCCAAACATTGGAGGAATGTTACAGACATTCTTGGGCAGAAACTGCCTGACTTTGAAGTGAGTCAACCTGAGAGTAGTGGTTAGAGCTTCTAGTTAGCACATCCAGCACTTCTGGAACTGCCCACCTCTCAGAAAGTAAGTGGATAAAATCTTCCAGCAATGCAAAGATCCCAATTCTTCTCAAAGTAAGTTCAAAGGGTTCAAGTAAGTCTGTGAAAGAGAAGTGGAGAAGGATGAATCAGAGGGGAATCTCAGTGGCCATGGTGAGGGAAAAGGAAACAACGACACTGAACCCCTTGAGGGAAGAACAGTGTACCCAGTGGCACAGAAGCCCTGGAGTGAGGGAGGACTTGGAAATGGTGAATAGAGTGGGACAGGAAGGGAGCACACAGTCATCCTGTGGAGAAGAGGAAGGCAGGAATGCATTTGGAATGTGCCAGAACTTTGACCTTGAGGCACCACAAGGTGTACAGCCTGGTATTTCTTTGCTTTGACTTAGGTAGAATAAAAAACATGTAGCTATTGGCTCTCTTTATACCACAGAAAGAGACAGAGCCTCCCTTCTTTGGAGATTATCTCTGCCACTCCTATCCATATCTTGCTCAACAAGTCTCTAAGCCAGCAGCTGAAACAATCTTTTCCCTCCAACAATGAGCCACTCTTCATATTTCCAGGTTTTGATGTAAAAAGAAATATGAAGACTGTGGAGCACGGGCTTTGGCAGGTCCCAGCAGCTACACTGAGACTTGCAGAGAGAAATCACCTTCCAAATAAGCAGCAATCAAACAGCAATCAAATAATCATCTTTCAAATGAGCAGCAGTTTCCACTGACAGAATGAAAACAGGGCTGCAATTACACGGTAGCTGATAACAGATTTATTGTTACATTTCCTTCCATTTCAAGAACAAATTTATAATTAAGAAATGACATTTTTTGATATTCACTATTTGGGCAGCCTGGCAAACGTATAAGCAACAAGTGAGTGACTATTCAACACAAAACATTTTCAACACAAAAAACTATTCAACACTACGAACAGGAATTTCTTGTTCCTGGGAGCAAGCAGCCTAAAGCTGCCAAGTAAGTACCAAGACGTCATAAGCAAGAGGGTGCTAATGAAATTTAAGATTGCCATGTAAAGTGGAAGGTGATGTATTTATAAAGGAGGTTTTAAATATTGCCTAGGAAAACTGACCATGAGGTCTACTAAAATTAATAATAAAGTAAAATGTAATAATCCAGGGTGAAAGATCATGGACTTCAGGGCTAACATGAATTTCAGGTCTCAACTAGGGAGTTAATGAACTGTAAATCACAGGGAGGAAGGAAATATAATACAGAATACAGGCCTGTTTAAAGTAAAAACGATGGCAAACTCTTTCAGACAGGGTATTGCCAAGTGATGGAGAAGCAGGAAAGCTCTTGATGGAAGCGATGAGGTGTCATCTGGAATACTGGTTAGCTATATCCAAGAAAGATAAATTCCCATAGGAACCACTGCAGAGAAGGACTTCAAGACAGGACATAAAACCCCACAGCATTTAAAGCCCACATTCCTGCTGCCCAGGAACTTCAGGCACTTCACAAAGACACACAAATTAGGAGTATAGTCACTAGGGACTTCTATAGTCAATGGAAAGAGATGGGCATCTCCAGTCGTTCAGCCTACCTATGGTCTGACTTGGCTCCTAAATTAGGTGTTTTATTGAAACACTTTAAACTACACAGGAAGAATATTGTCCTAGGGAATTTGCACGGTGCTCTCAAAACCAAAGGCTTAAGAGAAAGGAACCAGCTGCTCCAAGAAGTGTAAACACCACAAAAGAGGTGAAGGTCAGGTTCATCGGCAGGACAAGCTGATAAATACTGGGCACAAATAAACTGTTCTGAGAAACAGAAGGTTGATCTTTGCAAACAGCTTTCCATGGGGAATAAGAAACTTGGCTAGAATTAAAATGCAGCTGAATGAGTTCATTTAAAAGGTTACATGATGAACATACCTGGAAGAGCAAACATTTGGACTGGCAGATACAGAAAGATCTCTTCTGATCCGCTGTGCTGTTTTATTTGGATTGGTTGTTACTGAATACAGTCAGAACTAATCCTTCATATCTGCATCAAAAGGGATGTCTTGCAAAATGATGTGTGCTTTGGTAAAGAATTATTGGAAGTCATTGCTGCCTTGCTGTTCATCTGCATCAAAGGGAAGGATGGCAAAATCTACTTCCTAGGACCAGAATTGCTCAAGAGGAAAACCAAGAAGAACTACGGCACTGTCTGAGCTACCCTTGCACTGCCGATCCCTGCAAACTGAGCAAAATGCTTGTGCTACCCCAGGTGAGGGAGGCCCACTCTTCTAAGAGGTGGGCAAACACATGGCAAGATGCTATTCAAAAGGAACACAGAAACACTATGAACATGCTTGTAGTTGTCACTGGCAAATATGGTGCGTGTGGCAGGGTGTGTAACTGTGGGCAAGTTAGGCCAAGTTACTGTCCTTCCACTGCTACTGTTGCAGTAATGGAAAATCATTGCCCAAAGGCCAGCCCCACAGGTAAGGCTGAAGTGCTTGGGACACGCAGATAAAAGTGCCCCAGCAATACAAACATGGACTATCAATTGCAGCTGTGTATTGCCAAATGAGGTGGCAGAGCACAGCCAAGTGCCTAGCAAACAGCTAGAAAAGGACATGGGAGTGTGAGCCTGAAGGGTTTTTGGCTAAAGCATTGGCACAAGTAAGATTTGGAATATTGTCTCCTGATATTTAATCCTTCCTAATTTTCAGTGAAATGAGCCTCTGTACCCATTGCCTGAAAATAATGTGGCAGAAACACAGAAATATCTGATTGCTCTACAAATGACACTGAATATTGGCTAACCAGTTTGGTCAACAGTGTTTTAATGCAATAGGAACATGTTTGCTAAGGGGAACAAGATGCGTCCTCCTCATTATTGTATCATATGCCAGGGTAAATGCTGAGTCACAGCCCTCTAATTCTATCCAACCCTGATATTTTGAAATTAATTTGGAGGGATGGAAGTCATTAAAAATTGCAAGTTTAAACTTGAACCTGGATCCAAAATACCTCCCAAAACCTCATTTCAGAATAGCAGAAAATTGCTGACTTTCCTCAGTAATACCCAGGTCAATTCAGTGGTTGATATTAGGAAACTCAAAATTTTGCAAAACAGGCAGGGAACCAAGTGAAGCAAGACACAAACTGACAACATATGAGGCTTTAGCAGGCACGGAATACTTGCTTTTACAACACAATTTTACAATAGCACTGATGTTCATGACTCAAAGTTGTTTTTCACTAAAGCCACACAAGAAACAATAAACTAGAGAGAAATCTAGCATCCCATACATTTTTTTGTTCACCCTTTTTCTAGCGAAATCTCATTAGCTATTGCAAAATGTTTGCAAGGGCTTTGTTTGACAAAGAGACTTATCTTTCTTTTTCCATGGGGGCACAGTTGCCCTATAATGCTGTTATTGTTAGGGATAATGTCTGTGGTCAGTTGCTATCGACAGTTACAGTCAAAGTTCAGGCAGCCAAATTTAGACATGAAATTAATAATGGCGTATGTACCAGGGAGCTTGAGTGTGCATTGTTTCTTCATGACTTACCGGGTAAAATTCTCACTGAGGTCCAAGAAGTTTTGGCATGAATAAGTTATAAAGACGGAACAAAGGATCTGCCTCAAGAAAAGGAGGTAAGTATCAGTACAATATGGATAAAATCCACCAAAATATCTGGAGTATGAATGCAGCTGAACTCCTCTGCCATAGAAAGTCAGGGTGGTCTGTGACTGAGGATGTGCTCAGCTGCATAAAATACAGAGTGTTTGATAAAGCCCACATACATTGTACTGCAGAAATTGGTCATTTAAAGATGATTGTAAATATGAAAAAACACGAGCCATCATTCTTTTTATGTGCAGAGTGCAATATATTCTTCTAGCACTGTGTAGATTATATAAACACCACTTTGTGCAGGGCATTGAGAGGTTGGTATCTGTGACCATTAACCACATAATTGATTTGTATGGTCATGCCTCTGCCTCAGTGGGCAGGCTTGCTAAATCCATCTGCCCACCGTATATAATTGAACTTTCCGGATTGCTGTCTTTTCCCTTCAAAATGTCTCCTGCATGTCCATACACTGAGGGCTACTGAAATAAGGGAGAAGAGTATGAGCTGCTTACACATCACCTTGAGGCTCTGAACTTCAGCCAGCTGTAGGCATCAAGAGCTTTCCTCAGGGTCTGAAGTTATTCCTTCAGCTAAGAAAAAACTTTCTCAGGCTCTAATAATAGTGACTCTAATAGTGAGCCTGCTAATCACATTTATAAAATAAAAAATGTAAAAAAACAAAAAAAGCTCTCATATTTTTAAAATAAAATTATTTATCTTGATCTTGGGGTTCTTGAACCACAACTGGTCAGGCTTCTGAAGTATAAGTAAGAAGAAGAGAGGTAAATGATGTAAGGAAACTGAAAGGACCTCCAACCTGGATGCGGTACAACTTTTGTTGCGATGTAATACCCCTGAAATATTATAGCGGGAACTGCTTAGCCCTCCAATATCAGTTCCAGCAGTCAAAGGGAAAAAGCTGCAGCTCTTGTCTTTCCTCTCTCTATGTTTATTTGAAGCTTGCATCTTACCGTTGCCCAATAAAAATTCACATCCCTTGCAATTGCTATCTCAGTAATGTCATTAATCACTCCATAAGAACTGATCGGATACATCTTCATGTATGCCTGGAAGTACATGCATCCATCTAAGCACCTTCCCAGTGAAGGCCTGACATAAGCTTTCTCTTCCATCTTAGTCCTTCTCCCCAGATACAAGTCCAGGTGCAGGGAAATGAATGAGTTGCCCCACCTGAGTAAATCCCCAACCAAGTATATACCTCTGTAGCAACTACAGCCAGAATGGAAGAGGGCTGCAGCTGTTAATTTTTTACAGGCAGATTTATTTTGGGCAGCGAGGCTACACATCAATGCTGACAGCATTTACAGCATTAAGTGTTCCAGAGTGAGGACCATGGTGCTGCTAACAGGTTCACACTCTGAAGGCCTGCCAGTCCTGGTAGGTCTCTAGAAGCACAGGCGTTATGGAGTATTCATGCAGGGATTGCTTTAGCATAGACCATCTTCTAACTTTGGACTCTTTCGTGGTGCTGAGATCATTTATGATTGTGAGAAACTTGACCATGCAATACAAAGCAACCAGCATGAGCCTGGGATTCTCTTCTGTGTCTGAAGAGGGTCGTATCCTAAGGAGAAGCAGAAAGAAGAAAACCCAAAGGATTTTGCCTGCAAAGATAGCAGAAGTGGAAGAAAGAAGTGGAAGTGCCAAAAGTGTCTAAAGAGGAAGAAAATATAACCACATGAATCAAGGATCCATGCGGTTCCCTCATTTCTGACTTCTTTGCAGCATTTAACTGTGTAAAGAGTATGTCTGGCCATTCCTCCAATTGTTCATAAAGGATGATGGTTTACACATCTTTAAAATAAACTCTGACACACAAATACTTGCTAGCCCACATATACTGAGTCAGTCACATATGCATGTCCCTCTTCGCTGAAGTTCTTCATTAGACCTTTTCTTGGGGCCTCTGTTAGCAGGAGGCCATCTGTACTTGAAGGCAACCCTGCCACACTGCAGCTGCATGGCCTTGGAACAGCTGCATGAGAAAGCTCTAAGAAGCAACAGCAGCTTACCTTTGGTCAGGAGCTGCACTTATGCTGAAGCACTCTCCCCTGGTCCTTGCCTGAGTGATGTTAGATATGCCTGTGCCAGCCCCTATATGCGCTGGTACAGATCCTGACCCATGTGGGCTGATCTTGGACCCTTCCCATCAACGCGATGACCAGACTGGTGGCGGGCTACTGCCAGTATCATAACAGCCTGATTCTGACCCTGACTCGCTGACTTGCTTTCCCAGCTTCACCTCAAGATCTCCTTGTCACTTCGGTCATTTGGATCACTGCTGGCTATCTGTACTCTTTGCTGACACTAGTAACCACCACCACACCCGCTTTTCTGTTCTTGTTTGGTGCTGTGGCTTAGTAGGGAAGCCACTGCCATGCCTGCCTTGCTGAGACACTCCACTCCCAGCCTGACTTGCCACTTCTTGAAACTTGTTTCTCCAAAGGATGCCCCCTCTCATCTACAGCTGGTATCATCAGTGCCAGTGGGACTGTGGCTCCCCTGACCAGCACAAACCAGACAATATGTTCACAGATTGCCAGCACTATGTGACTCTTCTAACCAAAGATTTTTGTTAGAAAGTTGTCTTGAGCCAGCCTGCTGGTGCCATGCATTCCTGCCAGTAGCATAAATCATGAGAGTGGGCAAGAAGTCAGCAAGCAAGACAGTTTGTTCCGTCACAGAGAGACGGCAAAACTAAGCAGTGATATGCAACCCTTCTTGTGCAATCCCACTGAACTCTTGGTCAGATATCCAGGGAATCTCAGCAACCTGGAGACTGTGTATTTCAGAAGCCCAAGTGAAATTCAAAGCGGTCACATATCCTAAGTAGTCACGACTTCTTTGGTCACCTTTTATAATTTATTTTAGTTGTCCAAGTCTGACACCACCTTTCTGTGCCTTGGCAGCTGCTTTTTCCACCTTACCTGCAACATTCTCTCCCTCTCCACGGCTTTACCCCACCAATCCTGGTGACACGTCTCCATAGAATCATGGTTTGGGTTGGAAGGGACCATAAAGTTCATCCAGTTCCAAACACCCTGCCATGGGCAGGGACACCTTCCACTAGACCAGGTTGCTTCAAGTCCTGTCTGACCTGGTCTTGAACAATGCCAGGGATGTGGCAGCCACAACTTCCTGGGGGAACCTGTTCCAGTGTCTCACCACTCTCACTGTAAAGAACTTCTTCCCCATCTCTGATATAAATCTACGCTCTGTCAATTTAAAGCCATTCCCCCTTGTCCTACCACTAAATGCCCTTGTGAAAAGTCCTCCTCCAGGTTTCTTGTAGGCCTCCTTTAGGTACTGGAAGGCTGCTGCAAGGTCTCCCGGAGACTTCTCTTTTCCAGGCTGAACAAGCACAGCTCCCTTTCCTTGCCTTCTCAGGAGAGGCTTCATCCTTGCAGTTCTTCCAAATCCACCATGAATTGGTACTGTGGCTGTTGCACCTGCCCACTACAGGACACGTGGACTACCACATGTATGTGCACAGTTCTGCACATTGTTCAGACTGTCACACCTGCAAGGAGTTCAGCATTAAATCTAATCCCTCACCAACAGCCTCAAACAGCACTGCTGTGAGATGGGGCTATCTGCATGAAGGGAACGACTGCAGTTCAGTTCAGGCCAGTTAGCTTGCACCTCTGCCATCAATCTGTATATTAAGAGAGCCAGCATACAGGAAATGGTTAGGACATGGCTGACCTCACCAAAATGGTATTGGCATCTTGTACTGCAAATACTCTCACCATACAAGTTTGCTTGGCTGCTGCTAGGTGTTACAGACTACCCAGCACGGCTCCCTGGTTTTAACAATGTGTGTACTGAAGGATACAGTTACGCTTTCTGTATTTAATTGCAAGTCCTCTACCTGGAAGGCTGTCCCTTGCTCTAACACTTCATCGTGAAGAAAACCCAGTGGCTTTGAGACATCCATGTGTGGCCCCATACACATGTGGTATGTACTGACTTCTGTCTCTTTCCTGCTCTTCACTATGATGCTAGAACTGGCTAGACCTTTTCAGCAACTTGACTCTCCCACGCCCAGTGAACTGTTCATCAGGAGGCTCTTACTGTACAGCAATGCAAAGCCCTGGGCTCCACCAGTGCCTACATGTATTACAGTTGACAGCTGCTGCCTCCCCAATAAACACTAGTGTTGCCTTACTTAGCACGCACAAACTTGTCATTAAACCCCATTTCCTTCATTTTTCATGTAGCATTCATACAGAATTGTTATGAAAGTTCACCTTCCTGGAAGTCAGTGTAAATGTCTTTTGTATGCAAAAGAACTCAGTATAATTGCTATTAAATCTTATGTAACTTTTCATCAGGTTCTGCAAAGTTGTCCTCCCTCTGACCAACACCACAGTACTCGTGCCCTGTCGGTAACAATTCATGAACATTCACATTTCAGAAATGTTATAAACAAATCTCTTTTCAATCGATAGGAATGCTATCCTATTTTCATTTGAAGATCAGAAAACAGTAAAAGAAATCATTTTTGCATTACAAATGAAACCACTTAGACTTGAAGTAGCAGTCTCTACATTAGAAGATACAACTAATACAAACATGACAACAAAACCTATCTGTGCGCATGGAAGAAAACTTATTGTGCACAAGTCAGGTCAGTGTTCTGAAGCAAAGGGTGCACAGCCGACTCTTGACGGCACTTCCCACGAGCTGTACACCGCGACCGGCGTCGAGGCAGCTCCGTACCCCTACAGCGCTCCCCATGACAAACCGCTGCCACCACCGGAACACGGCGCAGGGCCGGACACAACCGACCGGAGGGGCACAACGCGATCCTCCGTCCGGCCCGCCCGGGCATCCCCCGCCCAGGAGACAGCGCGGTACGCCAAACAACCAGAGGCGCTCCAGCGCAGGGACAAGCAATAGCGCCGAGCCTCTGCCCAGCGCTTGCCCCGCAGCCATCCAACCCCTATGCGGCACCGAGCTCGGTGCGGGCTGCGGCAGCTGCTGCCAGCTCCCGAGGCCGCGGCCCAGCGCCGGTGGACAGGACAGGACAAGACAGGGCAGGACAGGACAAGACAGGGCAGGACAGGACAGGGCAGGGCAGGGCAGGGCAGGACAGGGCAGGACAGGGCAGGGCAGGGCAGGGCAGGGCAGGGCAGGACAGAGCCGCTCTGCTGCTCCAACTCCCGGTACTCCCCCCCATCACCACCTCCGCCGCGCCCTCCAACCCGCGCGCGGGACACCAACCCCGCCGCCCCCAGCATGCACCGCAGCGAGGCGCGCCAAGAGCCAATGACGTCCCCGTGCCGCCGCGGGGCAGCAGCGCGGTAACGTCACGGGCTCACGCAACGAGTCACCCGCGCGTGTCGCAGCGCACGGCCATTGGTGGAGGCAACGGCGCGCCTCGTGGCCCCGCCCCAGCAGCCCGGCCGGCTATAAAAGCGGCGCCGGCGCCCCCTCCGCGCCTTTAGCCCCAGGTGTCTGAGAGGAGAAAGATGCATCGACTCCGCTCACGGGCCTCCACGGGGATTTCTGCCTTCGCCTCCGGTTCGTCTTCCGCCTGCTTTCGCCAATCACCCCCGCTGCCCAGGACCGCGAAGTCAACCTCGCAGAGGCGTTGGAGTAAAAAGCGATCCTGCTCTTCCATCGGCTGATTGTCGCTGATTCCCGGGCGGGGGGGAGCAGAGAGACCGAGACCCGGAGAGGGGCCGCGGGAGCCGAACCGAGCGCCGCTGCGACCATGCCTAAGCCTAAGAAGCGGGGGAGCAACCACCAGCGCGGGGCCGGTGAGTGTCGCCGGGCTGCGGGTGGGGACTCGAGGCCGGCGGGGGTTCGGGGAAGGCGGCCTTGCCGGGCGGGGAGTTCACCCGCCGTTTCCCGTGGCCGCTGTCGGGGGAAAGGGGAGGCCTCTGCCGGAGTGAGGGGCCGCGGCCGGATGGGCCGCCCTG
>JANRGW010002885.1:0-47590 GCA_024733675.1 Psilopsiagon aymara | reverse complement strand
GTTGAGGACACCAGAACTGCACACAATACTCCAAGTGAGGTCTCACGAGAGCAGAGTAGAGGGGCAGGATCACGTCCCTTGACCTGCTGGTCACGCTCCTTTTGATACAATCATTGTTTGAAAATATCTGTAGAAGGTTCTGTAAAACCCTTATGGTAGTAGCTGGACTGTGAGTGACACCTGATTGTGATTTAGATATTTATCCTTGATATCTTAAGAACTATTACTGAAAATACAAATGAGAATTGGGAAATTAAGTGTAATTTGTTGGTATTTTAGAGATGAGAAATTGAAACAGAGAGAGATGAATTGATCTGCGTGAAACTGCCCTGAAAATCTGGAGGATGTGGCAGTTAATCCTGGGAGTTGGTTGAAACTGGTGGGTTTATGCTAACAGTAGTGAAAGGAATAAAAAAGTGCCTGCATGGCTGCAGTTTAAGAATTCCCAGCAACTTCCTTGAGGTCTAAGTGAGGCTGATGTGTTTTCACAACTGGGTGTATGGCAATACAATGTTTTCTGTATGGGTTAAATATATATGGGGAGGATGACACAGCATCAGAACTACTGCCTTTCTGTTCAAATTTGCTTCTTGATTAGGAAATTCTACTGTTTGTATCTTCCATTTAATTTTTCTCTCTTCCACATTTAACATTATTTGCCCAGCTGAGTGGAAGCGATGCGGGCACTGACTTAAAGGTCTCTTGTCCTCCAGCACATTTTGCTGGTGGAGAAGATCACTAAGCATGGTAAGAGGACGATTAATTTTGATTAGGGAGGAGGCCATTAATAATGGTTTGATTTGTCCCAGTTACATTTTGAGTGTGTCTCATTTGCCAGGTTCAAACTAAACATTTAACATGGCACAAAACTGGTAAGTTGATTGGTATCTAACGTTAGTCATTCTGTACCTGGTTTGGTACGTGCCCCTGAGAATTGCCAAGCCTCCCTTCGTGAAGGGTAAATTAGCATCATGTTTTTGGGGTGAAAGAGGAAAACTGTGGCCGTCACAAATCCAAATGCTGCCATTTGGATTTGTAGATGATGTGTCAGAGAGGTATGTCCAGCTCTGGCTGCTGCTTAAGAAGAGCTCTGTAAAGAAGATTTGAAGTCTGCTGCTAAACTCAACGAGGAGAGCGGTTTGCTTAACCAAATTATTTACAGAAGCAGCACCCCCGAGGTAACTTTTTCCGAGGAGAAGGGCAGTTAATGTCCTGTCCGGCTGTGCTGGAGCGAGAAGCCTTGGCACTGAGGGCAGAGCGTGGCTGAAGGGTCTCCTCATGCTTCCCACAGGTGGAGGACACCTGTTGGAAGGCCTTGGGCAGAACACGCTGCTGTGCGTGCCCAACCTCCGCCCCTGGGGGAAGCTGGAGGGCTCCGGGTGTTACCTGAGCGCCGACATCTCCGTTGCTGTCTGCTGCCGATTTCGACAGTCCTATGGAGACTGTGAAAGCAACGGCCTCTTCCCTCCCGGCCTCGCCGCTGCCTCTTTAAGGTCCGACCTGCCCGGGGATCAGGTGCGCGGCCGAGCGGTGACGTCATGGTGCCGGAGGCGGGGCCGTGGCTGCTTCTCCCGCGCTATCCGCGTCGCGGGACGGGGCAGTGGCGGCTCCGCGCGGGTGTGCTGGACGGTGGTGGCGCTGTTCCCCGGGTGGGCCCGGCCCGGCCGGCTTCGGTCCGGTCCGGTCCGGTCCGGTCCGCTGGTGACTGCCGGAGCTCCGTGAGAGCGTCGAGAGGTGCCGGTGAGGAGCGCGGCCCCGAGGGCGCGGCGGGACGGGGTGCGGCGGGTTGGTCTGGGCGTGTTAAATGCAGCTGAGTCCTGGTGCTGCGGGAGGGAGGGAAGGGTGGCTTCTCAATGCGGGTCCGCTGCAGCAGGTGTCGGCTTGTACCGTGTTGTGCTGGCTGCTGTATAAGCAAATAAAGGGTTTCTCCTTCAGCAGATGAGGCTGGGAAAAATGTGCTGTGTGCAGGGTGTTTAGCTATTTGCAAACATAATTTTTAGCCGCCTTTTTTTTTTTTTGTATAGTCATGCTTAATGTTAGATATTTCATTTATGTGTATTTACTTGTTTAAAGTGTTGCAGAGGTAGAAACTACTAAAGGTAGTATCTGGTGTTCATTTACTATTTCACAAGGTGATGAAATGTGCTGTGTACCTACTGTCCTTCATAGAAGGTGCTATGTTAAATTTAACTCATGATACTTGGTTAAATCAAGGCAGTTCCAAACTGGAATACTGATGTTTGGAGTACAGGAGGGATGTAAGGTGTCTTATAGCTGACCTCCCTCACCGGTGGGAAGATTATAGCCCACTTGTATGCCCTCTGTCAGTTAGGTGGGAATGTGCAAGCCGATATGGAATTTGCACCACTTAAATATTCATATGCACGGATGTTGCATTTCCCTGTTCTGATGAAGGGTAGATGGGACACTGAAACCTTTCTCTGAACATTCATTTAACCTCCATGATAATAAGACTTTTAATGTTTGCAGTTCCAAGTTCTGGCCTAATATATTCATTTCTCACCATGTAACTTAAAATTGGCAGAAATAAATAAAGGGGAAAAAAATCTCTGCTCAAGAGAATTACCACATGAAGATAAAGTTGGCAGCAGAGCTTCTATCATTTTCCTGGTAGTAGAAGGATGTAACAAAGTAAAACAAGGCTTTATCAAGCTTGAATCTTGACTAGAGGAAGGTCTCATTTGTATTCTTATGCTAAAAATGTAGGCTGACTTCCCTTTGAAGTCTTTAGTTGGAAAGGTCCATCTCTACCACATCTAACTTCAGCATTAGATTCCAAGGCAGACTTAGTCTGTAAATCTGCAGAGCTGGATTCTGGAGTAACTCCTCATGAAAATAAAAATATTTTAATGTATGGCCGTATGTATTTGTTATATGTGCTATTTTTAGCTTTGAATGCACACCTATGAATCCATCTTCCTGCAGGTTTATTTTTTCTATTGCTTTGATAGTGTTTCAGTCTAATCAGTATGCAATGGATGATGTTTTTACTTTCTAAATTTAGCTGCTGATGTTCATATACTGCTTGGTATTCTGTATCGCTCTTTGTAGTGGGCATCTGTAAGGATAGATGGGCTGCAACACCCTTTGTCCTGGAATGTGCATCATCCTAGTTGACTTATATTAACTTTTTAAAGGGGTGAAGTACATTAATCTAGCATGGTTTAAGACCGATGGAGTCTTTAGGTATATTAATGTATGCTTGTGCATTGTATGTGCCTCACCCCTGGGGGAGAGGGATGTTCATGTGAATGTCACATTACTGTAGTGTTTAATTAGTACTCATTTTCTCTCTTATGCAGAGAGTACTGGTGTTCTGTCGGAAGCAGGTTCGTAATCCAAAGGGGTAGTGCAGCTTTAGGTTGCCAGACTAAGGTAAACAAGTATGTAGTCCTGGATATAGAAGGATTAGGCTCCAGCATGAAATCTGGTCAATTACATTTCAATGTGAAAATGTTTTTAACTGCTAATTATTTTTTTTCTTACTACAGCACCTGTTACTATGTAATACAGGTCCACATACTGACGGATGTGACCTTCCATAGGTTTTTGGCAAGTGGCTCATTGCTTCTTCTGGAATTCATCAGCTGTTTCTTACCCTCTTTGATGATATTTTAGCACCTTAAGCAGGTTTCTTTTCACTGGCTGGGAAACAACAATAATCCTCATAATGTGCGGTTGCATATGCTATTGAAAAATTCACCGATTTTAAGCATCTGCAACAGCTTTTGTAGGTGCATCCCGTTTTAAGAAATAGTGGCTGTTCTAATGGAATTATTAAGCAAACATTTCAAGGTGGAAAGAAAGATAAATGCTGTTGCTTCTCCTCTACATTTAATGGCAGATTTTCATAGAAAGTTTACTTTTATGAATTTCAAATTAAAATCTTAGAATACTGATTTCCCCTCCAGTGGTTGGGATGATTCCCAGATTCACCTGTGTCATTGACTTCTGCTTTTTTTTTTTGTTTTCAGCTCTTCCATATCATATGGTATGGATTTAAATGCTCTTAGAAGTTCCGTGCTTTGCATCCTGACCTCATGTCAGTCTGCCAAGGTTCAGTTGTAGGACACACACTAAAATAAGACACAGCGGAAAATAGGGCAGGAAATTTGAAGTGGTGTACGATAAAATTTTACGAGTCTCATTACCTTCTCTATAACTGGCTTTGTGATCTTTTTTTTTTCCCTTAAGTGATACAAGAGTAAACTAGTAAAGCCAAGAAACTAGAATATCAAATGGGATAAATGAATATAGGTATGGAGAACTTTCTTGTGAGCTTACTTTGAGTTACTTGAACCTATTTTGGTTTCACACTGATGTAAGTTAGTTTCCAAAGTGAATCTTCCACCTCCAACCTGTCATCCCTTTTTTTATGTCAGATAAGATTCTGAAAAGCATCAGATTTATTTGATGCAGGCAGTTGAAGCAATTGTGCATAATCTTCTTAAGAATTTCTTGCTAGTACCACAGCATTGCTAAGATCCTGATGTATCAAAGTTTACAGGTTGGGTGCTATAAGTTAGGGTCACAAAATTATGTAAGTTCTTGATGAAAATGGGCAAAGTGGATATGGTTTTATCGCACAAATTATGCTGGTCCAATGGCATGTGTGTGCTTTATGTAAAGAAAGTTACTTTCTGATTCCCAGTTTAGTCAAACTGTAAATTAATTCCTGAATGTCTCAGGGTCATATTAAAACCACAGGAAATTCCATTTCCTACAGGGAAACAAATGTTGTGCCATGCCTTTTAGGGCATAAACCAATGTGTGTGTCTGCCCCACCTGCTCAGGTGACAGGAGGCTTGTCTGTGGCGTTGGACACAGCATGGCATCGCACTCATTCAAAGAATGTGCTTGTGTTTTGACCAAGAAATTAAATTAAGTGCTTTGTTTAGTTAACAGGCATCTATAACCTGGTGCCTTACTTGTAATCAAGAAGACCTTTTACAATCTCTTCTTGATAGGATGTTTATAAAACATTCTTTTGGCTTTGGTCCACATGCTGAGGTGGAAGTCGGAAAAAGTGGTGTGGGTTAAATGCAGTGCACTGAGTTTTGCAGTCAAAGGGAATAAGTATGCAATAAAATGGCTTGTTTTGGTTTTTGGGAGTGTAGTAACAACAAGACATGCAGTTATTTGTGGTATTTGTGGGAGTACCTGTTTGGTAAAGAGTGGTATTTTGGTAGTGGTGAGCTAGACTCCATATGCGAAGGAATTCTTCCCACTTCCCTGATCCTAAGCTTATTTTTAAAGCTAGTTTAGACTAGAGGCCATGGCTTCTCAAATAATGTAACAGGTATTTGCACCCTGAGCTACCCCTCCCCCTAAAAAAAAAATGAAAGTACTTGTGGGGCTTTGTAGGGAACATAGAGGAGCAGATACGTCTTTCTGCCTGATCACTGTCTACTCTGACCAGGTTGTGTCTCTGGCCACACAAATGCTTGTGTTGCCATGTTGGAAAGCCTTGCACAACGATGAGAATGAGCAGTTAGGAGCCAGAAGTGAGAGGTGTAAATCTCTGGCCTCACATTAGCCGGTGTCTGGAGGCTTCAGAAGTATTTCTGATTCTCTGTTGGTAACTACCAATACAGTGGTATGCTTGGTTATTCTTTAAAAATACTGAGAAATGACAAAAAAAGCTTTTTGCTCATCTTGTAATATACAAGCTACTTGAAGAACTCTAAGTAACCTGATTTTAATAGAAGGGAAAAAGCAGTGTTGATTTTTATCCCTTTTTGTTCTGTGGGTCCATTTGACTTTAAGGCTCTGTCCACCTTTCCAAAGCAAGCTGTGTCAATCAATTAAAATCAAGATTTTGTTGTATCCTTGTCCCCCAAACAGTATTTAAACAGTTGTCTTGCCATGCGGAGAAGGTCAGCCAAGTACAGCATATGTATTTGAACAGCCTAATATGTTTGAACACATTGTCCTGAAGTTAGGCTGTTGGATTTTTTTTTCTTTTTTTTTTTTGTGTGTGTGTGTTTTTGTTGGCTTTTTTCCTCCTCTTGAAAAATGAACTGCTGATGTGGGAACATGAGCTTCTCAAACTGCCCTCACCAACCCAAAAAGAAATTGGTGATGGTCACTGCTTTGTATCCACTTCACAGGATTAACTTTTTTGACCTCAAAGGTTTTCAGTGAAGGGGGCAGACATCTGTTTTCAGACTTTTGAAAGTCCAAGGGATGGGTGGTTTAAACTAATTATTACTGTCCTAGAAGAATGCATTAAAGGGAGAGTAGAAAAGGCTAACCTGGGGTTTTAAGTTACAGCAGTTGTTTTGAACTGATCTTTCCTGGAGTGCAGCGGGATGTTAACCTAATGCAGTTTCACCGTGGCTGCTTCAGGAAAGGGTTGGGCAGGTTGCTGGGTCTCAGCTGGATGCTCCTGCTGTCTCCTTGCTCACCTGTGTGGCATGTGTGCTCATGGTCTAAGTGGCTCATGCAAGTGGCTTGCAGCTCAGTGCAATACTCGGAAGCAGTGGGAGCATGAGGCTGGAGAAAGTAAACAGACTGACACTGGTCTTTCCCACGGTTAAATGAAACCACACCTCTAGTCCGCCTTACTGATTGCCACACAGGCGTCTGACTGCAGATGAAGGGGCAGCTTTGTTGCTTAGGTAAGAGAGTCTAACTTCAGGCTGCTGTCGAGAGGCATTGCTCACCAGGCCTGTTTTTCCAAATCCTGAGTGAGCTACCTGATGAAAAAAACCCTGTGGTTTTTTTTTTTTTATTATTTCCATTGGTAGAGTTGTTTATTGCTGACCTACCACCTTATACTAGCTCATCTTGCAGACCGCGCAGTGTTAGCACAGGAGAAGCAGAAGAGGCATGTTATGGTGAATGGATCCACCGTGGTAGCAGCTGTCATGTCAGCATAGATGTATCATAAAACATGCTGTAAGTTTACCTATGCAAGGAATTAGTGCATCTACACAGTATCTTGGCTTTGATGGCAAAGCTCATAAAAGAAGCTGTTGTAAGTACTATTTCTCTGCTTCTGTACCCCTTGTAGTTTGCCGGTCTGTGCAGTTGTAACTGCTTACTGCAGGACTGCTCTGTAACCTGAGTAACTGGAATTACAAAAATAGCTCTCTTCATACTTTCGTTTTATGGTTATTTTAACCCAAATTGTTTTCATGATCCCATTTGTAATGTGGTCCTATGTAGACTGCCATCTGCACAACAGAGCATCAGATGAGATCAGGAGCAAGTGATCTGTGTAAGGTGGGCAGAAACTTCTGCAGCTAGCTTCCTTGTTGAAGGCACTCAAGAAACTATGTCTTCACCATGTAGCACTTTTCCTGACAATCTTCTCCATGTAGACAAACTTATGGCATTTAAGCAACACTAAATGTGCTGACATTTACAGCCTCGTGAGTAGGAGTGCTGTGGTGGAAAATTACTCGAAGGTGAAGGGAAGGGCTAGCATAGCCTTTGCTGGGTAGGAAGCTACCATGATCTGCTGCAACAGAAGGCAGCTGAAATCATATGACTGCAAACACTGGGAAAGAATGTTTCAGTATTGAAAGAATGGTTATTGCAGCTCTGTCATCTGTACTTTGTTTCTTCATTTTATTCTTTTTAGCTTACACTTTTGTTGTTTTCTTAGACAATCTATCTTGCCAACCATGAGCGTATGCTGTTGGCATACATGCTTCTAGTAGATAAGGTTGTCTGCAAATACATTTGCTTCTCAAATTGCTGGTCTCTGAACCAAAGCGGAAACGCAAGAAAGGGAGAGAGAGATTCTGGGCTTGTTTCCGTTGTTTTATCTTGCCTGGTTTTCCAGTCTCATTTCAGATTGAAGTAGCTGTGTGGATGGCTGTGCAATTGCTAGCAATTGCTATCAGGCCCTTAGAGCCCTGGGGAGTGCAGTACTTGACCAGAGCTATTTGAGGGTTGCTGTGCTGTCCTGGTTTAGGTGAAATGATAGAAGAGTGAAAACACTTTTCTCCCTGTCTTCTTTCTTTCTGTTCTTTGCAGAAATGTGCTAATTGCTCTGAATTCTTTTTTAGTTTGGTGGCAGTGAGTCAGATGCTTAGCTGGTGTGTTTGGCAAAGCTCTCTTTTGTAAGTGCAGCAGTGCTGTTGTGCTTTGGATGGGGATGTGTGTCCCTTTGTTTCTGTTAGGGGCACGGAGGCCCCACTTGCTGTCTGAATTGTTTGAGCGTCAGCAGCAGGGAGTCCGATCTTTTCTGTCTGATCCACAGGCATTTCTTTTAGTAGTAAACCACTTAACTGTCCTTTGCTGTGATGTGAGTTTAAAAAGTTTTAATTTTAGGTGTGAGGGAAGTGGAACTGATTTTGCAGATCCAAGTAATGGTGTGAGACACCCGGAAGATTCAGTCACTCTTTCTATATGCTAAAAATGAGGACTGGTGTATTGCTGGTCTAGAAAAGGCCTGTGCTGGTGTTGCAGACTTTTTTTTTAAGTGGTTCGGCCTCCTTGAAACAAGCTGTTTGAGGAAAGAGTGCTGTGGAGTTAAGATGCTGTTTTAACCACACATAGCTGTGGAACAGGTTTCGAGCCCAGCATGGTTGCTGAACATTGCACTGTTTTTTCTTCACAATTATGCCACTATTAGTACAGTTCAGAAATTATTTTAT
The DNA here is from genome assembly GCA_024733675.1 of Psilopsiagon aymara. Taxonomy (NCBI): domain Eukaryota; kingdom Metazoa; phylum Chordata; class Aves; order Psittaciformes; family Psittacidae; genus Psilopsiagon; species Psilopsiagon aymara. The sequence continues at coordinate 38,960 of JANRGW010002885.1, read as the reverse complement.
TTGAAATTTGCACACGTAAGTCTGAATCTTTGAAAAAAAAGTATGTAGAATCATTGTGAGGTAAAACACTGCTTGGAGTATTGTGCCTTTGCTGTATTTTTTTCCTTTCTTGTGCTAACTCGTATTTTTGTCTCACCAAAACTCTATCATTATGGAAGGGCATAGTTAAAACTTGGCTCAGCTGCTTCTATCCTGCAAGACTGGATTGTTCTTAAGGCAAACCAATTTAATTGTATTCCAACTGCTTCCTTTTTGCATTGTTTGTTTCTGTTAGGTAAATGGTCCCAGTGGGGGTGGTATCTCCTATACCTAGCATGGTTCAGAGTCTTACTATATCTCAGTCCAGTTCTGTTTGTTAGCATTAGATTGTGCTAGGACAGAAAGACAATGGTATGTATTGTTTTTTGTAACATAACCAAGTTTTCTTTAAAGTTATTCTTGTCTTGGATATACAGTACCTCTCCCTGTCTGTGCTATGAATGGGACCATGTTAGAAGAACAAATTCATGCTGAATGCAGATGGTACCAGTGTCCTGGAGCTGTATTGTAAGAGAGTCTGGGAATAATCGTGTAGTAATGCTGCTTCTGAGCTAAAGTAACTGAGCTTATGGGAGGTTTTGAGGGTAGAAAGCTGTTTTTCTGAACAAACTTCTTTTTAACTTGATCAGTGTCACTGGCTTTGAACCACAGGAGATGGTTCCAGGAATTGTCCTGCAATAATTGTTTGAAAAAAACGCTTTTAAATTTGCATTGCAGCCATGGGGCCCTAAACCTAGGGATGAAAACTGAAGCCATCTTTTGAGCCCTTTGCATTTACTTTTTCTGTTAAGTGGCTACTGTCACTCATGGTTATCAACCCCTCATATGAGAAAACATCCTTCATGTTTAACTCAACAGCTTGCAGGAGCCTCGCCAGTTCACTTGCCGTGCTAAGGAAAGCCTTGCCTTGTGAAGACAGGCTGCTGCTGTAAAATGAAGTCATCTCTTACAGCCATATCTCCCCCTCCTCTGCCCTCAGTCTGGTTTCTTTTATAAAAAAGGGGTTTGGAGAACCTTCCTCCCTCTTGCCCAATTTCCTGAGGGGATTGTCGGTAAGGGGGGCTGGGCCTGTGGTCTTATCTCTGTTGTCAGAGCTGACTGCCTAGTAGGTGGCAGTCGGGACAGCGGTTTTCAAATGAGACTTTCCTGTGCTGAGGGAGGCCCTTGTTTTTTTATTTTAACAGCTTCCTATTGTTTGAAACAGCAGGTTGTCCCCTCCCACACTGTTCTAGCTCTTTCTTCCTCTCTTAGATAAGTTTTCCATGCAAGTATTACTCAAGAGTAGTTAACTCTAGCGGTGAGTCCTCTGAGAGTTTTCCCAACCCGCTGTGATCTCCAGCTTTTGTTGCAATACCCGTGTGGCGTTCATGCAGTAAATAGAAAGCACCTCCAGAAGGTAGGTGTTTGTGATTTTTTTTTTTTTTTAAACCTGTTATTATAATTCAGTGTCACCGCTGCTATGACATAGCCGGTTTGTTGGGGTTTGTGTTTTTTTGGGTTTTTTTTAAATTGAATCCTAGTTATCACAGGAATTCTCTCCTATGTATGGTACTGAAAGGTAGAAAATACTGTTTTTCAATGTGGATTGCCTTTGTTTCTAAGATGCAAAGAAAGAGTATTGCTTTAGTTTATTAATAGTTTGCTTTTCAATATTCTAGTCCTGCTGTCTAAGGTCATTTTGTATGGTACATTCTATTTATGTTCTGCTACCTGTGTGAAAGGCACTTTCTAAGCAGTCAGGTGCCCCTGACCGCCATGCCTTCTTCTGACCAATAGTATCCATGATAAATTTGAAGATGAAGCAGTCAAAATAATCTTTTCTCACCATAATGTTTGTCACAGCTGGAAGGGGTGTTGGTAGTTCATTTCCCATCCCTGTTACTTTACAATATAACTATTACCTAGTCAGAAGCTCTGCTTTTTTGATAATTTAGATGTGACTTTCCTTCCCTCTGCTTGTTGAATTTGGTGTTAGAGGGTTGATAATGACATGAGGTATTAAGTATATGTAGAACTTTTCTGTTATTTTAATGCATTGGTTCGTGAAAGTCAACTTGCTTTGGCTGGTTTCCCTGTCCCCTGCCTTCTGTGAAGTGTCTTGTTTCCAAAATAAATAGTAATTATTCTGAAAATTTTGGAAGTCTACCACTACTATTCCACATACCTCACTTCAACTTATCATGAAGCATCTTTGTTTAAATTTGTAGATTTGAGAAAAGAAAAAAACCCCAAACAAACCTCCAAACTATTTTCATACATTTGGTGATACTAAGCAATATTTTAGTTCCAAAAAATGATAAATCCAGTCCTAGAGTTTGTCACCAAAAGGGGGAGGAAAAAAGAAAATCTATCTATCATTTCTAATGTTAGTCATTCAGTATATTAAACATTCTGCTCGGTCAAATGCATTCTCTGCCTGAGAGATGGATCATAGTCTGCTGAGGCAGGGCTAAACTGATCCACACCTGAAAAAGGAAGTCCCACTCATCTTGCTCTGGCTGTAACTTATCAATGAGTTGATTCAGGTCACTAAACCAATGGGAGATAAAGCAAGTTCCCCACTTCCCATCCACCCCAAAATGCCAGTTTTGTGAGCTGAATTTGCTCCTCTGAGCCAAAGGGCAGAGGCGTTGACTGCCTGCCCCACAGCACTGGGGTGAAAAGAGGGGAGTGCCATCTTCCCTGCTTTGTTTGGCCATGAGAGTTTGGGTTCACTTGTTCATATGGAAAGGTTGCTCTCAGACATTGCCTGTATCTGAAGTGATAGGTCATCCTTCTAGTATGTTGTGTGTGGGAGTTAGAGAAGCCTTATGCTTGGTTTTTGTTGTGGTTTTTGTTTTAATTTTTGTTGTGTTTTGGGTTTTTTTGTTTGTTTGTTTTTTAATTAGTCCTGGGGGTGCAATAAAACCTCTTGCTTGCATTTGACAAACAGCATTGTAGTAGACATACAGGGTTTTCTGTGTTTTCTGAAGTTGTTAATTTATGAAGTACTTAATGACTATAGGTTTCAGCAGTAATCTGAGGTTTAAGTGTCTTAAAAACCCAAGCAGGCTGATTCTGGGTTAGAGAGTTCCCTGTCTAAGGCCAGAGGAACATGATAAACAGCCAGAGGAGTGAAGGAAGCAGACTGTGGTGGCTGTCATGATGAACAATGGTTCTGGCACACCTGCTGCCTCGCTGCTGTGCTTCTCCATGCTTGGCAGGAACGGAGTGATTTGGAGGATAACCAGATAGTTTTGTAGATGGTTTTGGTATGTTTCCATCTTGTCTGAGAGAGAGAAAACAAAAGCACTTTATAATGTAATAAACGGTTGGCAAAGGCTGGCACCATCAACTTTTGGGGCAGGATTTAATAATGTACTTATGAACGGCAAAATCAATGTTTGTTCTGGACCTGAGGGCCCTTAAAAAGTGAATGCAGAGATGAATGTACCATGGGAAGGGGGAATAGTGGCATATGTTCAAAGCAGTGTGTTAGAAAATGTGCTCCATACTATCCTCAAGAATAGATACAAACATTTATATACTTTTATTCAAGAAAATGAGGATTTCTACTTATAAAAAAGCAAAATGAAGAGAGCTGGAACAAATACATTTGTAGCATTTGTAGGTTTTGCAGTATGATGGGTTTTGACTCCACTAAGAGCCAAACGATGTTAATCAGTTGCTGTTTCTCCTGGGAGTTGTCACAGATGTAAGCTACGAGACAGGATTACCTCTTCCAAAGAGTAGTGTGTCTCAGCATGTCACTTCATCCATTTTCCAGTTGCTTCTGTTCAGGTTCTTATGTTTTGGATCATAATATTTTTTTTTAACTGATGTATTACTACATATAAAATTTCACAAGTTTTCTCAGAGTCTCTTATGTGCTGGATTCCACAAGAGGATGTGTGTCGCTATTGCTGTCCTAATTGGTGAGTACTTAGGTGACCAAAGTATATTGGAATTGGACAAACTTGGGGGGGACTGGGAAAAATGAGAATGCTAAAAAGTCAGAAAATAAATCATAGCACTTCTGTCTAGTCTAGTAGAGGAAATAGATCGAACACCACACATTTTGGTACAAGCTCAAGAGAGTTTAGCTTTAGATAGAGTGACTTCAGTCCCAATTGACAGAAATGTACGATTTTTTCCAGGTCAGCCATCTGGTTGTACGTGTGCACGTGCACACGTGTGTATGATTTATATTCTTAATCACAGAGGAAGGATACATAGACTCTTAATCTGAATAGAATATTCTTATTTTTTCCTGTCTCCCTTGTAGGTGTGTCTAAGGAAGTGTTATATGTTGTAATGCTGGTTAAGCAATGGATAATGATAATAATAGCAACAGTGTGTATGAATGCTTTCTTCTAGCATTGAAGGTAAATTTTGTAAATGATTTCTCAACGAAGTGTTTATTGTGGTGTGAAGAGGTGACTGAAAATACCATTGTGATGTGGTAACCCTTCTTGATAAGCATAGCTTTTGCCGATACTGCTTTCCCAGATGTCAGGTGAGTGTTCCTTGAAGGCTGATTGTTCTGAGGAAGAGGACTTTTAAACAGGACTATGTTTGGTTTTGTCCTTTTATTGCCTTGCTGGTATTCTGGATCTGCATCTGTTCCTGTAACAAGTTGCTAATCTTCCTCAGACCCTCTTCTGTGAAATGTAGCACTTAGTTCCTTCAGCAGCTTTTTGTGTTTCCAGCATATTGTCTAGGGAATTCTGGGGAAAACAAGTTATACTGTACCTCATTAACAATGCTCAGAGGAGTGAGCCTGGAGCAGTATCAGCAGGTCTTGTCTTCACAGGATTGGGTGAGAGTAAGTGTGGGCAATGCTTGGCATGTCATTTTGCTGTGCAGTTGGAAGGTGAAGTCTCTGTCCTGTGAACAGCTTCATGTGGTGCTGGTGTGGGGACAGCTGTGTAACATGGGCTGGAGGCTGGGGTAAAGTGCAAGCGTCAGGGACTCTTTGGATCGCCCTGACAGGATTTGGAGCCCTCCACAGGTTTGGAGGGCTCCCTTCTCTTTTAGTGAGCTCCCGAAAGACTGAAAGGATTTCAATGTCGAAAAAGCCAAATTTTATTTAAATAAGCACTGGAAATTGCTTTTTTAAAAAAGAAAATTCCAAAGAAGTAGGTAAACTGAAATGGAAATAAGCTTGTGTGCAACTTTTGTGTTGCCCACTATCTCTGCTTCCGAGTCTCACAGTCACTGTGTGGCCCCAAATATGTCAGAAATTTTGTGCCATGCCTAAGACCATCCGTACCCTGCAGTCCCTGGAGCTCTCTCCTTTGAAAACTCTTGTTACCTCCCCAAGAGGGACAGGCCAGAATGGAGCTGTACCGCTTTCAAGGGTACTACATGGCAGAGCCACACTCTTAAAGGATAACACACATAATTAGAAGCCAGAAACCAAACACTTACATAAATGTTGACATCCTGAGACCCAGTTATTTCCTCATCCCCTGCTGTGTGCAACAGAGCAGAAGAACCCCTAGAGCCCTTGTTGTCTTTTGCCTGAGACCTTTTCCCAAAGCTTCTGTGCTCCAGCCTCAGTCTCATTCCCTGAGGCACCCTGCTTGAAGGGATGAGATGCATCAATTTAGTCTGGATACTTCTCTCTACAGGGAAAAAAAAAAAGATTAACTGAGGGCACAGAATATAACATACCAGTTTAAGATGCTGCTCTTTGTAAATTTCTTGTATTCTGCGCTGAACTAAGGCCAGAAGCTGTGTAATCCTTTGTGCTTAACCTCGCAGTGCTTCTGGGAGTGGAGTCGCTATTGGAATGGTATGTGGTTTCTGCCAAATGCAACTGTCTTTAGTTTCACAAGTGGTTTCGGCCATCAGTGCAGGATTAGATTTGGGAGAATAACAGAAGTAGCTGCTTGCTGTTCAGTAGAGCTTAGACCCACAGCACCATTAGAGCAGCTTAACTGCTGCTGAAAGAAATTCAACTAAATATCTGAAGTAAGCATACTTTTATTTATAGTCCAGGCTGAAATCCTGTTGTCCAAAATTGAGCAAGGCTGCTGTTTTCTCTACCTGCCCTTTCAGTGTTAAACTTGGTGGCTTTAATGTTTGTTGTTGGCTGACTACTTTGTTTTTGGTGCTGTCAAGGCAGGACTTGGGTTTGTATGTAGGGGCATGTGTACATACCCTCAAACTTTTCTCATCTCTTTCAAAATAATGATGACAACAACAAGTTTTATTGAGGGTGTTTTTCTGTCCACAGATACCAGTTGGTTAGATGTGTTATAACTCTACTGGACACCCACAGAATTCTGTTTTAATTTAATGGGCTTCTTTGAGTTGCAAAGAGAGGAACCCTTGTGCACTACCTCTTAATGCTCTTTTTCTGCTATTGAGCTACCTGCAAATAACATGGCAAGGCTCCTCTTATGGTATATACCCCCTCTGGAGCACTTCCTGGCTTTTTTGTAGAGAGCTGCTGGTGCCACTCAGTAGTGTCATTTCATCGCCAGGCAGAGAATAAATAAATCAAAGCTGTTGACATCATTTTTCTTTTTTTTTGCCCCAACATCCAACTGGTCTGTTCAACTTGTATTATACTGCATTTGCACAGCTTCTGCTTCTATGACCCATTAGGACAGAGCCTGCTTGTACTTAACAAGAGTCTCTTTCATGCTTTGTGGATCTCTCCAGGCCACAGCAGGACACAGAATAATCCCTTTTGCATTTTGTAGTTTTCACAGTACTTTTCTGGTGAAGATGAAATAACCTTTCTGAATGAAAACAATAACATCATCTCCATAAGCCTGGTTTTGGTACAAAGTAATTGTATCATTGTTTCTGCATTTTACAGAATGAAGAGCAGCTTTTTTCCCAGCAGATCCCAAGATTTGAAGTTATTAAAATCTGTAAGGAAAGAGTTGCCTAAGTTTTTTAAATCAGTATGGAACTAATTCCTTATAGTAGTATCTGGTAAGACTTACACAGACAGTCTCTTCAAATCATAACATAGAAATTTGAATTCAGACTTTGAATTCAGAGAAGCCAGAGTTTTGTAAGTTCGTATGCAAATCTTATGCTTTCACGTTGCTTTTAGTTCTAACACAAAATGAAAGATCTGTGTTTTAGAAAATATGTTTATAGCATACAATCTGCTTTGCTGACATGAAACTTCCATCTCTGTACATGGTGCATATTCTGTAATGTTTTCATTTCTGAAATGTATTTCTGATAAATACACTGTGTACAAAAATCCAAGAAAGTACCTTTTGTCTGTTGTAGCCGTTTACTCTAAATTTCAGACAGTGAAATGTGTTGAACTGGATTTGAAGGTGTTTCTGTTTTTTTTTTTTTTTTTTTTAACAACTGCTTTTTTAACAATGAACAGATACCAGGGTTGTGGGGTTTTGAATTTCATTTTGTGTCCCGTTCCCCCCCCCCCCCATATTCTAGTACATCTTTCAGAATGTCTTAATCCAGAAGAATTTAAGCAGACAAAATTGTCTACTTGTAAGGGGCTTCTCAATAGAAGTAAAATTTCAGGTAATGGAGGAAGGCATGCATCCTGTTATCCAAGGACTCCTTTCCTATGTTTGTGTGAATCATCATATGACCTTGCTGTATTTGGTGTTTAGGTGTGAGTTCAGGACTGTTGTGCATTCAGTTGTCATTACCCTCTTTAAAAGAGGTCGGTTGACCTGATCTGGTCTTGGGGTGCAGGAGCCCCACAGAAGCTGTGGCAGCATATTACAAAAGCCTTATCTGCTTGTGTGAGATTACACCCTGAACTTTCACACAGTGCTGTTTTGAGTTTTGGTCATGTCTGTTTGCTTCCTATCTGAAAAAGGAAAATAAAACCACCTCATCAGCTTGCACAGAGTCTTTTCCTACGCAGTTTCCCTAAATGCATTGATCAGATGTTGTCCTCTGCTGCTCTCCTTGTTGTATAGAAAACAGAAATTGGACTTTAAGTACTATTCCCCATGCTCTTCTGTTCCAGGTTGTTGATGAGGTGTATATCATGATATCTTTCTCCCAACCTGTTTTTCTCTTCCCATATGCTATTAACTGCTGTTGGATATGGTATATTTTGATTCCATAAGCTTTTTCTTGTGGTACGTGCAGGTGTTTTTCCTACTCGGATTCTGAAGTCTTCAGTGGGTTTTGTGGGAAAATGCTTCTGTATGCAAAGATAGATGAAGTAAAAATGATTTTCCCTTTTCTTGTTAGTTATGCTTATTACTCTAAAACTAAATAGTAATGGTCTTAAACCCAAGCTGTATTAAGTGCCTATGCATGTGTGTGCACACTCGTGATTATGCTGAAGTGTTATTTATAGCTATACAGCACAGATGACTGCTTAAAAAAAAAAGAGGAATAATCAGCATGTTGTGGATACTGGGCACATGGTTTTATATTTTTGTGTAGAAGTATTAATGTATATAATGCTCTGTGGTGCAGTCCCATTCCTTCTGCTTGTCAGTTTTGGCAAGGCAGGAAAAATATGATGTAAGCATTTAATACTAGGACCCAGCATAGGCACCTTGAACTGCTGCTCACTCTTTCTTTGCTCTCTGTGCTGATACTTGTTTATGTGAGTTTCTCTATATTGCTTTTGGTTTGCACCTCAGTATTTTATGAGTCTGGTGAGAATGTTAGTATTATAAGCCATTTTGGTATGGGGTGATGATGGTATAGATAAAACACAAAATACAGTGAATTAGTAGTTTGAGAATAAGCTGTAGCTGTTATTTTAATATCAAATACTATTCTGAGAGAAGACAAAAGAGGGAGTAAAGGCTTTTACATTATCTGTCCCCAGCTGTTGATCATTACACAGATGGGAATTGTCTGCCCATCCTGTGTGGAGGTTTTTGCTAGCCAGTGATATCACAAAGTTCATTATTTGCTGCTTGTATTGAGGAAACAGGTTTCTGCTTTGGGTGTAGACTTTCCTCTTTCACACTACCTGGAGAGAACAGGTCATTGCAATATTTGAGATTCTTAAGACATCGCTGGAAAGACCTATTTTCTCCACCCAAAGTCTGTTTGGCCAGTGTCTGTTGCTGCTTTCAATGTTTTGCTGCATTAGCTTAGTCTGTTTTGTTTTTCCTTCAAAATTGAAATACTAATGGAGCTGGAGTTCTTCTGTTTGCTTGTTTTCCTGCAAAATACACTTCTTGCTTACCTGTGTTTTTTATTCTATGTGGACGTGTGTGTTGACGTGGTTGCTTTGAATGTTACTGAAATCAAGGTATAATTAAATGGAATTTAAAGAAACAGAGGGATTTGTGGTGTTGTAATGTGAACATCCTATGAGTTAAGAGTTGACTGCTGTTGGCTTAAGAAAGAAAAGCATATGAATATTGACAGGAAAATTCATGAGGTAGCTGTTACAGAGCAGGAATTTTTCTGTTCGGCAGTTAAAGTCTGCAAGGTCTGGAAAAGAATGGCAGCAGGATTTTAGGATTTATAAGTCATTAAGTCTTATGTTGAATACTACTGACTACATCTGAAAGCTTCTAGGAGCTCTTTAGTCATTGTTGGGCTGGAATTTGCAAGCCAGAGTAAAAAACTTTAGTCTCCTTGGGTCAGTGGTACTATTGAAAGAGAGATGAAATTAATTTCTTGTGAATAAGTTGCCACAGGTAGAAGGGGCTTCTTCTACTGCAGTCTTCTTGCAGTATCTGATGGTTGTAAGGTACAGAATTTTGCAATGAAAATATTTGTTTGTATCTGGAGATTAAATCAAATGCTAAATTCATCTTGAAACTCCCCTTGGAGAGCCAAGGTGAAGATTTGGAAAAGCAGTAATTGGCAGCAGGAGGCTGGCTTAGTGTTTGCTAGAATCAAACCAGGACCTTGTATTTTATGGTATGGTTGACAGCTGTGCTGTTCCTATTTGTCTTGATTTTGTGTGTTGCATAGGATTGGTGATGTTTAATTGCTCTTGAGCACTTGCATAACACTTGAAGCTGCTGTGTTTACCCTACTTATCTGAATCCACAAGTTCCATATGGGGTTGGTTGAAGAGCTGGTTTCACCCCACCTTTCCTCCTTGTGAAATACCCAACTACCAGGCCTAGGGGTAGGTAGGATGGTTTTTTTTTAATGCAGGCATGGGAGAATAAATTTGGTGTTCCTGTAGGAAACAATGCAAAACTTTAGGATCATCACTTTGGAAATCCAGGTGTGTTAAGGTGCTTTTATTACCATGTCCAGCAGTCTTAAAGGGCAGGTCAGCTGTGAAGGGAAGATCCGAAGGGAGTGAGGATTGTTTTGAAATGTTTTGAATTTACTTCAGGCTGGGCAGCCTTTCTTAATTTTATATATGTTCCATCCCTCGTCAACTGTCAGAGAAAAGTTGTTGAGATAATGGATCCTTTGGGTTGTGTAACAGAAAGGGGAGAAGCTGCTTCTGAAGGATTTCAGAAGTAGGACGCAAAGCTACGGGCTTGCTTGCCTCTCCTGTAACCTGCACAGCAAATGCATGTGCTGAAAGTACTGTTGTGCATGAGATCAGTGGTTATTAATACCATGTTTTTGATAAGAAAGTTTTATCTGGGGAGTAAAATGTGTTTTGGCAATAAGCCTCACACAAAGTAAATAACGTGGCCTTTGCGTTTCTAGCTCTGACCTCATCTCTCATTGTTTGTCTGAACAGAAGCCCTTCAAAACTCAATTACTCCGCATTGTGCTTGTATAAATTGCAGAGATGCTTTCTTCCAGAAACTTCTAGAGCATCTTACAGGATAAGTTATTTTCAATCAGAAAAGACAAATGCTGGGCTTAGGTACTTAGAGCTGTGTATTTGGCCTCTCAATTTATTTTTACTGTAATTTGCCTTTGGATGGTTGTAATATGTTAGAAGTCCTTACGGAATGGGTTTTAATAGCTTTTCTGGTTACTTGAGAGCCAACTGTGTACTTTGAGTCCTACTAACTGCTTTATTAAAGTTTAGACATGGGTATCCTTCTGTCTCAGTAGCTCTATGGGATAAGTGACTTACGCTATTTTGAACAGAAGTCTTTGTGGTCCTAATTTTGCACAGAAGTTGTATTTTTGTCAGCTGATGTCCTCCTTTCAGGAAGGGTTGCAGAAAAGAGTGCTAAGACTTTGTAATCCTGGAGAAGCACCTGTAAGCAGTTGGGAAGAAGCTCAGAGGTTCCTCTTGAGCTCAAATAAGTAGAAATTTCTAGTCCTTCACCACCACTGAAACTTCTGCAGTTCAAAGCCGTTGGGTTTCAGCTGCTTTTTTACTCTGAGAGATGTTCTTTAAATAGATTTGGCTGACTGTCAGGCTTAAAATCAAATGATTTAGATTAGGTAAGTGTTCGATGTTAAGATTTCATTACAGTGTTTTAGGAGACAGTCCCCTATAGCTTTATAAAACCCACAAGTATTTTGGATGAAGAAGTTGGAGTACTGCTAGCTTTAAAGAATATCTTCATGCAGTATAAAGCTGTACTTGACTCCAGAAGTTCTTCAGTTTCACTTCAGGGTGTTTCTCCAAAACATGGTCTCTCTGTGCTCTTTGTTGGCCTGAGCAGTTAACAAGAACAGTGAGTGGGTTGCTTTTGTTTTTCATGGGTTATTTGTTGATTTGAAAAGTTGGTGTAAAATTCTTTCTTCATAAAGAGCTTGTTCAGTTTTCCCCCTCGTATGACTGTAGAAGCTTTAAGCTGTCTACTGCTTCAGGAATGCCACTGTTCCCCCTTCAGGGAATTGTACGGAAAAGAGGCAGTTTTACTTATCAGTATCCTACCTACAGTTTCTTCTAGTGATTGTTAGGCTGTACAGATACTCTGGTAGTGTCTGAAATGACAGCAGTTTTAGTCAAGGATGAGTGTTATCCCAGTTTGCTCATTGTTCTGTCTAATCCCTTTGGTTCTGGTTTCTGTTATCTTGAGGTGGTCCCTCTGAAATCGCCTTCATTGTGTCTTCTGGAAAATCTGTGGTGTTTGCTGTACCCTTACTCTCTAAGTGGATTTGGGGAAAGCACTTTTTTTTTAATTTCCACTCCAAAATCATTTAATGGTCTTTACTAGGAACTTTTACTTTCGGATAATAACTTTTTCATCAGGTAAGTGGAAACATTTCCCTGGTGTCTGAAAGACCACATACAATAACCCTATACAAGCACTTGAGCATATTTTCTAAGATGATTCTGGGAATCATCTGTCACCTATGGTCTCTGATACTCAAAGCTTTGTTTTAGCGTTGTAACACTTCACAGATTAGGAATTGTGCAAGAGCAGAATGAAAACTAAGGAAGACAAGTAGGAGTCTGTTGTGCGCATCAGTGGCACTGTCAGGTGCTGTCAGTTCCTTGTTCCAGCCAGTAGGTGCAAGTAGCAGAGCCAGGTAATTAAACTGTTCCTCTAAAAGGAAGACTGACAAATAGGTGTATGCTTGACAGCAGACTTTCCCTCCTCGCCCTTTTCTCTCAGCATGTCAATCGAGACTGAGAAAATGCATGCAGAAAGTTGGTGTATGTTCCCATTTGTGCTCTTAAAAAGTTCTTTTTTAGATAGAAATGAATGGAAATAATTGTACTTTCTTGTGGTTACGCTGTATCACCTAGGTACACAAAGAAATCTGTCTTGCATTTTTGGCTAGCTGAGAATCTTAAAAAGAGGAGACATCTTCAAGAAGTCATTCCTCCTCTGGTTCCGTTGGGCATGCTTACCTTAAAAGATCACTACCCCAGTCACGCTTTTCTTCATCCGGCTGCATGGTTGTTTGGTAGTGGGAACATTTTCTGTCCCTTTATTTTATTTCATCACCTTCAAGGTTGAATTTAGACTGACTTACAAAGCTGGCAATCCTTTATGTTGTCTAAACTGTAAACAAGGCTCTTAATATTGCTACTTCTGCAATTTATGCAGAAATTAGCAACTACTTTCATCATTTCAGCTACATGGAGAAAGTATGTTCTCAGGCCTCTAGCTGCAAAATTTTTTTTCCATCTAGCTGAGAACAGCCATGGGATCAGTCGAGGGGATCATTCCTGTGCTTCTTCACCAAAAGAGCCACTCAGCTGGGAGCCATCTGTGTGAGAACTTTCACCAGAATCTAGTGCCTTGGACAATTCTTTCTTTCTTCTTTGTTTAAAATCCATTTCTCATTTGTTTATGCTTTCTGAGGTGGCAAGACATGTGAAAGGGCAATTAATTAGCCCTCAAGACCATTAATCTACTCCCTACTGACAGAAAAGGGGGTAGGATCTTGAGAGTGTGTGGGGGTCTGTTATCTAAGCCTGCACACATTCACACATTGAAGCATTTACTTTGTTCTGTGTTTTGAAAGTTTCTTCAGGGAAAAAAAAAGTAATGGACCTCTGGTCTTACTTAGCAGTCTGTGATATGTATTTAATTGGTGTTTTCAGCCATAGTTAGTGCTAAATGGAGACATCTCCTATTCTAGATAGGTGGTTTTAATTCAGCCATGAGCCTGGAATGGTTCAACAAGCAGTAGCCTAAGATGTTCAGAGAGGCATGAGGCTGCAGTAAGAGAGTAATGGTACAATTTTTTTTTTTATTTTTTTTCTTCTCCCCTTAAAATGAACAATGATGGTGGGACCTCAGCAGAAAAAAAAGGAGGCAACTTGGGTTGTTTTGTTTCCATTGGATTGATTTAGTGAATGAATATGAGAATGAAGAGGAACTTGACCTCTTCTGTCTAAAATTCTTTGCTCTTCTGTCCCAAAGACAGAGTGGGATTTCTTCGGGAAGTATGTGCTTGAACCATGGTCAGCTCTGCTCTGGGGTTGCATTGCTGGAGACAGATAGCAGTGATGCCCCATGCCCTTCTCTTGTCTGTTGAGCCCGACTCTGCAGCTGGGAGCACTCTTTCCTGAAGAAAGCTGTTGACAACAGCATGAATTCAAGGGAAGATCTAGAATGCTCAATTTAATGTTTTTTTTTTTTTTTTTAGTTATATACTCTTTTTAATTATAGTATTCTTTATTTTAAATTTTATGTAACATTATTACAAATCTGTGCAGCTTTTCAGGGATATAGTTAGCTTTTTTTAAGCCTGCTGGCTAGATTAATTTAGTGTCTTAGTCCAGTGAATAGTGTTCTTACTATGGTAAGCAGAATCCAAGTGCCTTTAAAGTATAGGCTTTCTGCTTCAGTTCATTGTTTCTCTAAGATAGTGTTTTGAGTAATGAACTAAAGGCATCATTTATGCTTTTGTGCCTGACACTCCTCCTATCTTGTTCATACTTCTGTATTAGTAACATTTCCAGCTATGAGAACCCTCTCTCTTTCCTATAAAAACAGTTTTTTCAAGTCTGATAATATCTTTCTCTTTTACTTCAGATTCAGTCTTTGGGAGTCAATGCCAAGATGCCACTGGGACATACAGTAGCTACAGCTTTTGAATCTGCCATCTGAGGTGGTTTTTTTGTTTGTTGGTTCGGTTTTGTTTCTTTTTTTCCCGTTTTGTTGCTTTTTGTTGTTTGGTTTTTTTTTAATACGTGACTAATACATGACTATGGAGCTGCAGTTGTCACTTAACATTAAGATGCTACAGAAGACTGGGAAACACCATTGGCAATTCAACTGTAGGGGGTTTCCTTGTAGTATTAAAAAGCTGTTGGCTTGTATGTGTTTTTAATAGGGCAGCAGTCTTTCTGAAAAACTCCTTTAATTGGAAAGAAAACCTGAAAATCTTTTCTCACTTAACTGTAATTCTGTGGAGCTTGTGACGTGCGTCATCAAAGTGTTACCGTGATTTCATTTCAGAAAGTAAATTTTGGTTTTTCCTTTAGTTCTGTCGTTGGGACCACTTACGAGCTAACACAGAATCTGAGAGAGGTACCGTGTTTAGAGGACGCCTACATCTGCTGATAGGCTTGCAGAGCAGTAGGCTTCTCTTTCCCTTACAGATCAGTGCTGTTTTCTTAGCAATGGTATATTGGGTGTTTAAAGTATGGGAGGGTTAGCTTTTTTCCTACTGATGGTTCATCAGTGATGATGGAAAAAACCCAGGATGTTTTAATAATGATGGTCGTTTTTTATTGTAATTCTTTTTTCCTACTTGTTGTTTGTTACCCTGTCATGATATTTTATATCATAAAATATGATAGAGCAGAAGCTAAGTGAGTTCATAAATAATCCATATGAATAATGTCTTCCGTAGATTTCAGATTAATTAGAATTCTATTTTGTGGTTATTATATAACATTGATAAGCTTTTAGAGGTTGGCAAAGTGGGAAGCTGCTATGGATCTCCAGAGATGTGGCTTTGTCATAAGTGAGTGGTTACCAGCTTAAGTGTTTTCTGCTTGCTCTTAGCTCTGCAAAGGCCGTATAGCCAAATGAGCAAACTGAACTTGAGGTTATGAGTGATCATAGCAAATACATAGTAAGAAGTCAGTTCTGCTAAGCCTGTGCAAATGCAGTGCAGGTAGTAAGTGTGCATGGTTACTGCAAGAGTCCTGGCCAGCTTGCAGTAATGTTGCTGCAGTGACATCTGAGCCACAAAGCCTCTTATCTGATTTTTGGTTCCACAGCAATAAAAATATTAAAAAAAATGTATTTACTTTATCATAGCTGAGGCAGTTTGGCTCAAAAAGTACTTAGTTTTATAGCTCAATTTGAGAGGAGATTCTTGCTATGAACTTGAAGTCCACTGAATAGGTGTTGCTCATAGCTGTGCATTTTGGGTATGTTTTGGATTGAATTGTCTATCATTTCACAGATGCTATGAAAAAGAGATGATGGAGTGCTTGGCTCAGGGGTTTTTATGAGTTGCACAGAGCCTGCTTGCCTCAGCTCATTCACACAGCGTCCTGCTCCATCTCTGCAGCACAGGCTTAGCCACTGCACTTATTGCAATTGGCTTTGGTGTACAGAGATGCTTAAACTGTTGCTTGAAACTGAATTATCTCACATCGTATGGTTGGTTCATGGTGCATTAAGGGATTGAGCAAAGAAAGGGGGCTGAGACTGAAATTGCTTTGAAATGAATCCTGTATATGTTCAGCGCTCAGGAATGTTGTGCGACAGGCATGGTAATGGTCTGTGTCTGCAGGGTTGCGAGCGCCTCTGAAAGTTGCATGGCACACTGGCAGTGGAGAACAATATTCGTTTGTATATAGATATTTGCCTGCCCTAAAGCAATGCTGAAACTTCTTGTTTGTAGAATGAGTTTAGTAGAAACACAAACAAAATATTACTAGAAGGAAGTGGCTAAGGCTGTTGCATCACATTTGCAGATGTTGGGGAAGTTCCTTCTGAGTTTTGACAGGTGTATTTATAATTGTGTGGAAGGCAAAAAAGCATGCCTTCGCAGACACCTAGGCTATCTTTATACGGAATTATGCTCTTAGTTAATCTTTGTACAAACTCTGTGTATATATTTTATAGTGACTTCCTGCTTAAATTATTGCTTCAGTATGTGTTAAATAGTCATCTTGCTTATAGCAGCCTTAATAGGTACATTCAGTTATGTGTATCAAAACTGGGATAATCCTAAATGTCATTGGTCATGTCTCAGGAAAATATTACGCAATTGTTTGCGAAGTAAATACAAATAGACTACAGTTGTGAGAACTTTGAAAAATGGTTTACCATGAAGCTTGTAGTTCCTGTTTCTAGGAATTTCTTAGATCAAATTCTGTTTGGTATTTCCTGTGAGATAAGTTAAAAAGTGAACTTGTCATGGGAAGAACACTTTCTATGGAACAGTTCTGGCTTCTTCAGAGCACCAGTGTCTTTTGGAAGACATTGTACCTGGATTAAGTAACATTTTATAGAAAAACAGATGGTTCCTAATTAAGTAAATTTGGAAGCTCTTTTGTTCTGGAGAGAGCTGTGGGCTGCTGAATTCAGGGTGAGCCTTTGCCTGTGTCAGTTTGGCCTTCCAGGTTCAGTGCGAAATCTCAGTTTCAGGGCCTACAGTGTGCCAGTGTTTATTCACAGAATCACAAACCCTCATACTACTATATGAGTGACTAGAAGATCTGATTAGATTGTCAAGGATACATATGAAGACTCCCATAAATACACATTAATACTGTGGTTTATTTTTATTAACCTGACTTCCTTCTTAACCCTTCCAACATACTCCAGCCCTCTTTCTTTTGCATGTTTTTCTCACAGTTCTCTGTTCTTTTCCATGTTACTTTATTTTTTTGGGTGGAGGAAGGTTTGTATTTTTTGCTTTGTCTCAGAAGATTCAGTGTATTGTGGGAGGTGAGGCAACACTGGTCTTGGCAGAACACCACAAAACCAAGAGAGTAATTAAATGATGTAAGCCTTTGATTGTTTTTCTCTTTCAAGCTTTCTGGCACGGCTGGGCATTCCGATTGCAAAAGGAGGATCAGGAGAGGAAACTTCTAAAGATCGCACAAGAAAAAAACAACTACATTGGAGACTTTTTTTCTGCTTAAAAGCTCTTTGCTCTAACGTCCTGGAGTCACTTCTTTTTCCCCTGTGAGGATGATGTCTCTTTCATCATCCAAGAAAGATGGAACTGAAAGGGAGTTGCCAAGCTTTTATTTTGGTTTTGGTTTCTCTGCTCCCTTGCTAATTGGATTTTTCCCGTATTCTGCAAGAGGATTATAAAAGGATTGAAGCTGGGGGTTTTGGGGTGTGGGAGGTAGCTATTGTTTTTCTCTGATTCTGGGACCAACGTGATTTGCCATTTGTTCTCTGAAGTCACTGCCTGTTTGTAAAAGGGAGAAGCGGCATAACAGATGAACTTGCATGACCATGGATTCCTTCCATTTGCAAATTTTGTATGTGGCTGCTTGTAAAAGAAGATTTTGCATACGTAGGCATCAAATGAAGAATAGCATCCTGGGCTGGATTTAAAAGAGGCAAACCACTTGTGTCTTGATAAAGGATAAGTTCTGTTTAAACTATAATTTAAAGAAGATTGGATATTGTTCTAGTTCTGAATTTCAGTGAAAGAAAAGAAGGGTCTGATCCAAGTCAAATACTCTGCCAGCCTAAACTTACATATTCTACAGCTGAAACTAGAAGAATGTCTTGGAAAAGAAATTACTTTTCTGTGGGTCGGGGGAATGTACAAGGCATGTTTACTCCACGAAATACAACCTCAATAGCACCTAGTAAAGGTCTCAGTAATGAACCAGGACAGAACAGTTGCTTCCTGAACAGTGCACTACAGGTAAGAGCGCAGAATAAAAAAAAAATGTTTGTTTCTTTATCCTCTGTCTATTGCAATATTTTATTAGGTTTGACTGTTCAACAGAGCCAGGCTTGACTACGGAATTGTTTGTGGGTCCAAAGAGAATAAAGCCATGTGTGGAAGTACAGGCTAGTTGAGCTGTAGAGCAGTCTTTTTTAATTTTCAGGGTTTTGTGCTGGAATCGACAGCATTTGAATAGTTATCACTTAGTGTACTTCAGTCCCTTGTTCGTGTAAACTTGCAAAATGTCAACCAAAGTGGAAAGTATATGTAGAAAAATTATTCTAAAATAATGGAACATTGCATAGCTTGCAGTATGTCTGCTCCTTAAAAGGAGTAGGTGTTTAATTTTTTTATTGAACTTTAGATCTAACTTTTTTATTGAACCAATCAAGTTCAGGATAATACCTATACAAGATTCTTTTAATGTGGTTTTCTTTTAACTGGTTATTTGTGGATGCTTAGCTTAGATGACTGCGTGTTAACCTTTTGGTCTAGAAGAGAAACCTTTTCCTATGTCAGAATTCAGTGGAGTGGTAGAGCTGCTATAGGGACATTAGTACCATTTAGAGGTTTTTAATGTCTGATGTTTGAGATGCTAAATCCTGTCTGCAGGGTTTGAAACCCTTTCTCCACATCACTTTCCATCTCTTTATACGACTTGTCTGTGTAGCACAAACTCTTTTTCTGTGGTTGGGTTTTTTGTGTGTTTTTGGTTTTATGGTGTTCTGTTGTTTCCTCTCCCTTTTTTCTCCCATGGGCATCATTAGGTTCTCAACTAACTTTAGGTTCAGGCTTCAGGATACCCCCAGATATAAATAATACAAAGTAAAACACCAGTGAACCTCAAAAAGCTTAATAAACCGTGAAATGTAGGGCTAGGTACAAAGAGAATTTATAGTAAGAAAAGTGATAAGTGAAGTGTCCAATTATATGCTCTTCTGCTTTTGTTAACTCATAAGGTGTAATCATTAGCTGCCTCCTAATACTGAATTACTGAATTTAGGTCAGAACTGAGTAGTACCTAACAGCTGCATGCCATACATGAAAATGAAAGTGTATCCTGACCTTTAGTCTTCTACGTAAACCATTTCCTTCTAAAGGTTAAGAGAGGATACCAAAAATATTTACTGTCAAAGCTGAATTAAAAAAAAAAAAAAGGCAAGATGGTAACAATTTCATAAATATATATACTTCTATTGGTTTTAATTTTAATTTTTTAGCATTGAGCATTAGTCTGAGAGGCTTCTTAATGCTTGTTGCTCCTTACTATTAAATATTTCTATATATACTGAGGATAAACTCCAAAGCCAATTACATGAAGAAATTGGACTTGTTCCTAAATGTATTATTTTTTTGTCCTTTTGTGAAGTCTGCAGTAGTTCTTCAGGAATGTTGTGTGTAATTAGATGGTTCCAAGGCTTATGTTGCCTCCCAGGCCCTTAAGTATAGGGAAAGTGTGAGTATAAACATAGCCATGACATTTCTGAAGTTTTGGGAAACTTTACAGATTAAAATATTCAATAAATATGTTTTAAAATATAATTTTAGAGAATGTTTTTGTGCTGTGGTTTAATTAACAAATTACTCCAGCTGGAAATACTTCTTGAAACCAGCCCAACATTTTTCAGGGCAGTTGATTTTTTTTTCTAGTGAGTTGCTCTGGACAAGTTCATTAGAAATAAGATGTTTGGTTCCTCTCTTTGTGCTACCAGAGCATTTACCCAGTCAGATGCCAGCCTGGACCTTGCCACTCCGGAACATGGCAGGACGTGATTTAGGTCAGGGCTTCTTTCAGTGAAAGCTTCTGCATCCTGAAAGGCTGGTGGCTCTGAGGCTTACAAGGTCCAGTTATTGTTAGTCGAAGCTGAAATAGCCAGCACCAACAACATTGTGTATACAAAGAGCTGACTGTGAAGAATCTCAGAGATCAGTATTGTTGCTGGTTTACAGATAAGAATTTAGGTAATTGCCCAAGATTACACAGATGTATTGGTAAAATTTAAGCATAAAACTTAGTGCTGTTACAGCAAGCATTGCTTCTTGCTGTTGCTAGCAGAGCATAGAGAAGCCTGCTTGCTTTTATGTGCTGTGACCGTATACCTGGTGTTACCACCAACTTGTCCTGAGAGAAGAGTATAACTGCCCTCACAGTTAGGGTTAAAAATCTGCCAGTAATCAGGGCATGTAAATATACCTCCTAATGATAATATTGGGCATAACAGCTTGTTAACGTATATGCTGCTGGTGCTCCATTTTCCCATTATTTGGGCTTCCTGCTCAGAGCAAGGGGGCTGCCTAGGAGGTGGAACGACGGACAGGTTTTGGTCCCAGCAGTTGGTGAGGTATTCTTGGCAGCTCTGCCCAGCCTCATGATGTGGCTGTGCAATGTGGTGTCAGCAAGGGGAAGCAGTCAGGGCAAGTGCTGTTAAAGATGAGACTAGCACATGGACAAGAAGTGAGTTTCTTTAATCTAAAAACACATGACAAGAAATTCAGAGGTCTGTCCTACTGTGCATTAACGTAAGTGAATGCTACAGCTGAGAAACAAAGATGAAAATATCAACTTGCAGTTAGATAAAAGGCATTCTATTTTAGAAGTGCTCTTCACTGGAATTAGGCTATTCCTGTGATTATTTAACATGTGCAATTTTAATTGGAGCTTTGTGCAGTATTTTATTTTATATATTCATAAATCTGGCTGTGGCCCATTTTTGTATTTCAGGTTCTTTGGCACCTGGACATTTTTCGACGCAGTTTCCGGCAAATCACAACGCACAAATGTATGGGAGATTCTTGCATCTTCTGTGCTCTTAAGGTAAAAGTTTGAAATAAATTCAAAACAGTTAAAAAAAAATTAACAAATATTTCTGATATTTGATTTATGTGTTTAGTCAGACTTTCATCTGAAAGTTTATGAGAACAGAGGTAAATATGGTCAATACTCCCCCAAGGCACTCAGTGCTCTCTTCATATTATGTTCAAGCCAGTAAGCTGTGAAAATACTCCAGCTAAAGTTCTCAGATACAAGGACTCTTATCACTGGGGTGCAGGTTGTCAGCTTTCATGTTGTTCAGAAGATCAGTTCAGCCAGTAAAACATCAGTTTGCTTAGTTTTTAATTATTTAGCGGTTTGTTTATAATTATCATACTGTGTATGCAGTTAATTTACTTTTCAAAAATTGCTTTTCCTTCAGAGCTACTTCACTGTAAGACTTTCTGTTCAAAACTGTTGATTACGTTAGGCTGAAAGTTATTTTTTACTGTAAATGTTGATTTCTGCATTAAATTGCTGGGCTTTTTGTGTTCTCTGTTTTAAAAAACATCAGTTCTGTTTGTAGGTGCAGATACAATAATTGACTCTCAGAGAAGCTGCCTGGGCAGTGAAATGAGGATGCTACCTCTGAGTACTTTATGTACTTGAGTAAACTGTGCAATCCTACATCTCCGTTTCTCTCTATCCATTAATTTTTAGCACTTCGGTTTTTTGGTGCCTTCCATTCTAAGTTTTGCTACTTCAAACCTGCGGCTCCCTCTAACCTTGTAAGAGAGAAAGGATGTGATGAAAATACCAGTTTTAATCTTCCTGAGCAGTAATTTTCCTTTCTGAAATAGGTACTAAGACATTTTCTTTGATCAGAAATAGGTTGCAATATCCAACTAAATATATAAATCCACTGTGGGAGAATGTGTCATGAGTTCCATGTGCAGTAATGAAAAGGACAGACAGCATGTCTTATAAATATGGCAAAATATAGAATGCATGGTTTAAATTAAGATCATATGAAGTTCACTGGCAGTATTTATAGTATAATAGCTGTGTTGCTTCTGTTATATTACTTTTCAGGTGCTCTGGGAGACACAGGCTTGAAATTAGTTATCTGGTGAATTTCTGGACTGTTGTTGAGGGGTTTCCCCTTGCAGAAGAAGAGCAGAGAGGAGACTATTAAAGGCATGGAAAAAAAAAAGTAACTTCTTCTAAAGTGGAATTTGTCTCAAGATGTATCTCTGGAAATGATGAGACAAGATAATATTTACAGCATTATCATCAGAAGAGGATTTAATAATGGGTTAGGAGCAAGGGTTGCGCATCAGAAGGAGAAATAGAGCTATCCAGACAAAGAAAAGATGGAGTATTAAATGTATCCCCTCCTTTAAAGGGAAGTGGCAAGACTTTAGTCATCATTAAGTACAGTGGAATAAATAATTTGAAGTTAATTCTTGGATCATTCCCTCGAGTATTGCCAAGTGATTGTTGGCATTCTTTGATAGCTGAGATGAGGACACTACGAGAAAGATTTAGGAAATTACTGTGAATGTAAGCTTTTGCTCTTCTAGGGTTTAACCTAATAGCGTCATATGGCAAGAAATACCAGGAAATCAAAAAGGTTCTGCCATTTGAAAGAAAATAGACTGAACTTTAAAGCGGAGTTAAGTTTTTTAATATAAATACAATAGCTAAATTCTTTTTCTGAATGAGTACTGGAAAAGGGAGTTGGGGGAGATGTAGGAAAAAAGAGAGGATGAACTTTTGTGGAACAGATGTTGAAAGATGAACTCTGGACAAACATGCATCTGGATTAGCAGTACCAGTATGAGAGGGATGCCAGGATCTAAGGAATATATGTATTAAAAGCATACATTGGGGCAAAGAATATTTAGTTTTGTTGATAAAATCCTTGCTTTTCATGTCCTGCTGAAGCGTGCAGTATGCTATTATAAACTTGAAAGTGACAGGTAGAGTGGCAGAATTCACAAATTGTATGCCTGCAGCCATATGCTTGTTTTTTAAATTAGGCAGACTTCAAAAATATTGCTGCTCGCTCTCCTTGCTCCCAGATGTCTGCAAGGATTTGTTTGATTTGTTTCCTATCTGAAGTTCTTATCAGTGCCATACTTAGCCAGAAGGTGTTACAACCCTTAGTTTCCAACAAAGTGGTAACATTGCACCAAATTCTCTAGTGCTTTTGCACATTTTAGAAAGCTTGCATCTGGTTTTCGATATACAGTGAAAAAACTGAAGAAATACATAAACAAGTAAAGAATTATCTGGACAATATGGCTAATGACCAGTACTTGACAAAGTAGGTAGGTGAATTCCAGTTGGCTTTGATCAAAACCAAAATGTTACTTTTTTGTCTATCTACATTCTGTTCTTCATGGGAAATTTCAGTATGTTTTACCGATGCCTATTCCAGAGCCTTCAGAAAGTTTACAGACATCTATCGTAAAACTGTACAAAAGAAAAAAAATACATAGAGATCTGTTTGAGAAATTACAGAACTATTTTACTTCTGATTCCCTGATGTTCAGAAAGCAGCTCACAACTTTGTTTTTCTCTGAGGGATACCATGACAAGTTTCTACCTTTATTAACTTGTGTAAAATATTGATGCGTGAACATAAATACTTGAAAAAAAAAAATCACCATTTTTAAGTTGCTAACAAGTGAAATTATAAAGGTGAGTAATAAAGGGCGTTACTTAACTGTAAGTGAAATGGGGGTGCAAACCTCCCCTCACCCTTTCAGCCTCCCTTCAAAACCCCCCAAACCAGAAACTTCAGTCGCATGCAAGCAAGGCAGTCTGTAAGGTAGGGATACTAAATAATGAAAGTATGCACAAGGGGTAACCCCGAACCGTGGAGAAGGCTACATTCATCTTCAGCTCCTTAAGCAGGTAGTAGATGGGAGTGGAAAGGCTGTTCAAGGTATTTGCTTGTTCTGTGCTGCCCTCTGGATCGCTGTTCTCAAACTGCTCTTTTTTTTTTTCCTCCTGTAAAAGCTGTCTGTCTGACACATACTGTGTAACATTTTATAAGGCAAATGGGATAGTGTGCTTAATACGCATCTAATATTGCAAGCATCTCCAAGAGCATGTTTCATGTCCCAGTGTGGCAGGATCATCTCTTCCCTCCTCTGCTCATCTCCTCCCCTGCCCCAGCCCTCCTATCTGGTCTGGAAGCCTTTAAGTGTTGTCCTGCCAGGGTATTGCCAGCTTAGCCTCCAGGTCTTTGACATCCTCTTTCTCTTGAATCTTGCCTTAGGCTTTGCTAAAATGAGGGAGAAGATATGGCTGGATCCAGTGGGAACACAAGAATTTGGAGCTCTATACCATGCGAATATCTCCCATTAGGGTCTGGGGAGAGGTAATTAGCCTTGCATGCTGTCAGGTGGATCTGCTGGAAATACCTGTCCTGGCCAAGCAAGGTAGAGGCAGGACATGTTTACTCTTCTCCAAAGCATGCTGGCATGTTCAGATTCCAGCTTGGCCAGGGAAAGGGGCAGTACATGGGGGAGGAAGAGTCTACTTTGTGTCCCCCCACCACTCCAGGTTCCCTTCACAGGATACCTGATACCTCCTGTATTTTACAGAAAGGGTTCACACTCTTTCCTGACTTTGAATAACTTTGAACTCTAAAGGCTCTAAAGGTGACATTCTCTTCCCGTTGTCTTTAGAGGAAAATAGTCTTCACTAAGCTATATTTAGCCTTTAAATAACACCAAAGAAGTTGTATTTTTTTTCCGCGCTTCCTTGGCTTGCTGTGACTGTTTCTAGGGATTCTGATGTCATGCACAATATTTACTGTAAGTGCTTAGCTGGCTCTATAAATACTGGTTGTAATTTTAGATTACTTTTTCTAAAATGAGGGATCACAGGACAGTGATGTCATACGTGATATCAAATCACATTTTATTTTTATACCACACTGAAGACATCCATTTCACAAATGTTGGAAGTGATTTTAAAGCTTGCTGTGCTACCTGGCTATGTTTATATGGCTACAAAATGAATCTTGAAATCATTCCAGACATACGCTCATTAGTTATTCTGAAGGAACTTTGCACCAACAATTATAAAAAGACAAGGGAGAGCTGTAGACTCTGTGCTGGAATCCCAAACACTGTTCCTTAAGATGTGGCATTATTTAAGTGGTGTTTTTTTGAGTGCAGAAACCGTCTTTACCACTATGTGCTTTGTCTGCCGTAACACTGGAACAGCTTTTTGATTTATTATTAATGTTGAAATCTTCTGTGTTCTGTTTTGGTTTTCCTTTTTCTACAGCATGACTTTGCTTTGGTGTTTGTTTATAAAAGCTAGAAGAGGGCAGGAAGGAGGAAATCCGTCTACTGTACTGAGCATGCCACAAAGAGTTTGTTCTCCTTCCAGGGATTGTACTGGGAGCTCCATAGTGCCAGGATATAGGACAGAGTACTTTTTGTAGTTTGCAAAGAAGAATGCTCTATTGATTGATAAATTCCAGTAGGGCTGGTCTTTTCTGTAATTTTGTAATGTGCAACAAAAGCAGGAAGAATGTGAATTTTCTGTGTAGGAACAATGTTGTTGTCTAAGGTGAAAAATGAGAACAATAGAGTACTTTAAAGAAGTAAAATTACTCTAGTTCATGGTTCCGATTGGCTACTTGATGTAAATGGAGGGATTTGTTATGAAAAGTTCATTATATGGCTGAGACAGCAATAGCTGAGACAGCAATAGCTCAATTGGTTGCAAAGTTTTCATTCTCTTGTGCCCCCTTTTTTTTTTTCCAAATCAGGATAACATTGGAGGGTAAAGCAGTAGTAAAAATATGTAAAATAGTTACTTGTATTGTACAAGTACAGTTCCCTGAGTTAATAACCTGGTAGTAGAAGCTTCCAAATAGTGATTGCTTTATTTGATGTTGATCAAACAATTATTCAGGTCGCCTAGTTGATGTGGACAGTCTTCATTTGGATTTCTTCTACTGCCCCCCTCCTAAGCAAAACTCATGGAATGTATATTTTAATTTGATTTTAATGGTAGCCCGGGGGGGGGGGTGTGACTTTAATGTATAATGTCTTCCATATGGACTGTAATGTTCAGAGCACAGTGTGAGTAAAAATGGGAGAGACTGTAAAAGAAAGGAATAAGTGGTAATCTAGGTTGATTGTTATCAGACTTGGAGGTTTGGAAAGAGATCCAAAACCACAAAACCAAATAGAGCTAGAATTCATTGTACCCTTGAAAGTGAATATAGTGTGAGGAAATGTGAGGAAGAAATGGGAGCCAGTTAAAATACTGTGGGTGGAGGCTGATGTGATGGATGGGAGAAAAGTGATTTTAGCAGCCAGAATTTTTATTGAAACAGGTTGTTGTAGTGAGTAAGAGGCAGCATGAGAAGAGTGTGATGCTCTGGATGAGAGGTCAGATACTGTGGACCAGAAAAAAAGTGCAATTAATGGAACGGATTATGAAGGACATGCAAGAGAAAGTTTTAAAACAAAAACACACACACACACAAGAACCCCAATCACAAATAACCAAACAAAAAAAGAAAAAAATACCTAACCCTTAAATAAGCAGAGAAAAAACAGAAACAGTTGAATGACACAAGAATAATACTGACATGTTGAGCAGTGAGAGAAAGCTGAGGGTTGGCCGTGTTAGTATTTGTAGCTTTTGCTAAAAGGCAAAAGCTGTTGATATAGGGAATACTAAAGCATTTGGATGGAACATGTTTTGTTCTTTGAAAGAAATACCACACCTGCTGCAGTGATATCTCCATCCAGAAGGAACTTCTGCATAAAGATGAAAGAGAAAAATTAGTTCTCGGAAAGCTGCCATGGACACAACTCAAATTCACAGTGCATGAACGGTGATCTGATTCAGTAGCTGTTGTGGGTTCTCTTCAGCCATCAATTTATTCTTATGTCAGCCTGCTTCTACATGCTTGATTAAAAAGTCATATGTGCATGTATATCAAGTCTGGGCAGTGTGGTCAGATTCACATTGCAGATGTCCATTTACCCTGAATAAATGGAATCCTTCTTTCCTAGGGAGAAAATGATTTCAGCTTCCAAATCTTTAAAAGAACTCTAAACTGTCAATCTCATGAATTACCAGAATTATCTGTATTCTCTAACCAAATGAAGAACAACTTGTTTTATGATAATGCCTGTGAATTTTAGCATTCTGAAACAGAAAGCCAGGTTTTAACTTGTGTGGTAAAGGTTCCTTGTCTCAAACCTTAGGTGATTTTCTTCTGAAGTTTTAGGAATTTTATGTTGATACTCGCACTTCCAAAACTGGAGGAGACTGTAGTGATAGGACAAGGAGTAATGGGTTTAAACTTAAAACATTAAGAGGGGAATGTTCAGGTTAGATTTGAGGAAGAAGTTCTTACTGTGAGGGTGGTGAGACACTGGAACAGGTTGCCCAAAGAAACTGTGAATCCTATATCCCTGAGAGTGTTCAAAACCAGGTTGGGCAGAGCCCTGGGTGACATGGTCTAGTGTGAAGTGTCCCTGCCCATGTCAGGGGCTTGGAACTAGATCTTGAAGTCCTTTCCAATCCTAACCATTCTATGATTATTTTGGGAAGCCACTGACTCTGCAAGCCTTTGTTCTGCTGATGTATGTCGGAAGCCCAGATCTGCAATAGAAAGGACATGAGGCTTCCAGTTACAAAAGTAGGAAAAAGCCTTCTGAACTGTAATCAGCCAAGTGATGCCCTACAGTAGATTGCTTGTGATGGTTAAGGAATTTCCAGAGCTGGATGCCTCAGGCAAAAGATCAGCTGTGTAACTGTGGTTGTTTTTTGAGTTAATACTTGGGGAAGGACTAGATGCAACTAGATGGACTTTGGCAATTTATTCCTCTTTAAAGTTTTGTGTTTTGTGGGTTTGCTGTTTTTGTTGGGGTTTTTTTGCTTTGTTTTGTTCTCTCCCCACCCCCCAGCCTCCTTGATTTTAGTTACTGAAATCTGGTGAAATATGAGAGACTTCTCTTGTTCTTGAAGCTTTTAGTAATGTGTTTCCATATTTTTGCTGCCATTAGGGATACAGTCATTTGTGTTGGAATGTAGGCATTGAGGGAGATCATTAGTGTGGTGAATACACTAATGGGTTTTCACTATCTTCAAATTCAAGTGAAGAAGGATTTGAAAGAAAACAAACTTTGTATGTTTCATACATAAAGTTCTCATGAAGTTTTTGAAGCCCGTACAAAACTCCTGGGGCAGAATCAGCAGTGCTTTCCTGGTCTGCACCCAGCTGGCTTTCAGACCTGTATGTGGAACAGATATGTTAGTGATTAAGTGTATCACTCAAGGACAAGACCTTAAATTAAGGAAAGAGATCTGACTTGGATAACTTAGCAATGAAACTGCAGGAAAAGCCACACCTGTTCATCTGAGGCTGAGACACAAGAAAGACCTGTTCTGAAGGTGAGCAAAGAACCTGTCTTGAAAAATAAGGAAAAGGGTAAATGCCCTCTCCCCCCCCCCAAAAAAAAAACCCCAAACCCCCAAACCTTCACCCCCAAAACCCCAACCAAAACCAAACAAAAACCAGAGCCCTTTTGTTCAAACTTGGATTTCCTGCAAGCACTGTCTTCAAGCATTCTCTAAACTGCACTGTGCAATGACATGACAAGATTTGAATTTTATATGACTAAAATGCAGAATTACTCTGTTTTTAAGACTTTTTTTTTTTCCTCATAATCTAAGTAAGACTATACCATTGTCTTATACAATTGTCATTACAAATTTTAGGAAGAATTCGTTTGCATAATACTAAGATCTTTTTCTTTCTGATTTTTCTATATTGTAATTCTTCACAGAATTCTTTACCGTTACTGAAGTTATTTTTTGTTCTGTGGTTGTGGTAACATTTCACAGTTTTCTGCTGTCTGTAGTTAATAAAAGTTTTTTTAGTTTTAATTGTGAAGGCTGTAAGTATTTTGCAATGCCAAAAAAAAATAAAAGAAGGATCTTATGAAAAACAGGTGCTCTTAATCATCAAGATCACTTCTTCCTTACTGGATGTCTTTATGTTAACTAGTAGGTATGTTACAGTTAAAGTATACCAGTTTACTGTTTCTTTAAAGGTGGAAATTTAAAACAACGATTTTGGTTTGCTTGTTTGCTTGCTTCTTTGTTTCTCCTTTTGCTTAGTTTGGAGCCTGCATTGATTCTCTCCCTACACTCCCCAAAAGTGCAGAGCCATTTCAGAGCTCTCATTGAAGCAACCTATGTCCTGTCCATCCGTTCCCTGCAGTGAGGTTGTGGGCCAGTTGCTAGGCGAGTGTCACATTTTCCAGATCTATGAAGTGATATAGATGATAACCACATTTCTAGAGCACAGTTATGAGTATTTTCAAGTGCTGAAACAGGGTGAAATTATGGTTGGGGTTGGTTTTGGGTTTTTTTTGTTTTGATTTGGTTTGGGTGTTTTTGGAGGGGAGGTGCTTAGGTTTTGAGGTCCACTGAAATGAGAAAATTTAGTAATGAAACATGGAACTTGCTCAGTTACCAGTGACAGAATGGGGATGAAGGTTGTTAAGTACAGAGAAATTCTCTTTCTTTCCATTTTTTATATATACATATGTATAAAGGAACTGAGGACAGGTAGACAATGTAATTCATGAGGTGTGAGATGTACTGACTCACAGCTTTCTCTTCATTACCACTTTGTGTCATTATTTGATACTCTGATAAAGGCAATATTAGAAGAGCTCTCTGCTTCAGCACAGTGGGCCCTCACACATAAATGAGCACTGTAAGAGCTATCAAAGTGAAGACAGCAGTAAAGAGAGATGGGCATTTTGCATCTACATTAGATAGCATGTCTATACTATAAACTGTGCAGTTCCTGTGGCCAGAAATGGCAGGGGTTCAGAGGCTGGGTTGCTGTCTGCAATGACAGCTGTGTTCTGCACCCTTTCAGCTTTCTCTAAGTAGGCAAGGTTGCAGTTTGATTAACCGTCTCCCAGTTTTTCTCATTTTCTGATAAGAAGCAACCAAAAAAATAGTTAAAGAAGAGAAACATTCAGATGATTTATTTCCAGTCAATATAGATCCTAAGTATGCTGGGGAGAGGCTTTCTGTAATCAAGGGAGGAAGTGATACATGAGTCAACATTGCTACGGATTCTCGATATAGGGTTGAAAGAAAACCAAACAGGCAAAACAGTTTGAGGCTGGCTTTCTCCTTGTTTGACTAAGTTTAGAAGGCAGTTGATGGTATTCCTTTTTTTCTCTTGCAGATAGAGTGGAACTTTTCTGCAACCCTTAGGGAAATTATGAGAAAGGTTTGATAGAAAAGGGCAAGCAGAATTTTGAGGTTGAAACTGATGAAGATGGTGTCTTGTCAAATGAAATGAGGTAGAGCAGAGGGGTGTTGAATACGGAATGGTCTTGTATGAATATAAGGGCTAGAAGTTTTTACCTAAACTGAGGATTTTGCATACAGAATGATGTTCCTGTTTTAGTGGGAGAGCACAGTGCAAGTTAAATGACTGTTCAGAAGATCCTCTGGATATCACATGCACAAGTATGTGCACATAGACATGCACACAATATCAAGGTGGGGTTTTATTCAGTTGGGAATATATACCAAACTTTCATGCATGTAATCCACACTTTAGACATAATGTGTCTTTATAGAAGTACTCATCATTACAAATGATTACCCGCATGACCTGTGAGTTAGTTATGAAAATGCAGGTTTATGGCAGCAAATGAACAACCAGCCATATATAGGAACTGTTATTTGTATCATGCCTTTTCCCTGCTGCATGCTGACTCAAAAATCATCTGATTCTTACTGACTTGGACTTACTGGAAGGTAAATTCCTTAAACAGTGAAAGCAGCAGGATGTGGCTGTTTGATGGCTAAGACATTTGAAAAGAGTTGCTTGAAAGAGGAAAGAAGGCAGCTTATGTAAGAAGAAAGCTACTGAGGTGGGAATGAAAAAGTGAACTGGAGAAAAAGAAATAGGAATAAAAAGTGAGGAAGTGTTGGTGTCCATTGTGTTTGCTTTGGGAATCTGAGTTGGAGGAGGATCCAAGGGGGATTATTAACCCCGAGGGAAATTTACCCCTAAGCTCTGCACCCTCCCTTGGATACGTGGAAGGAAGGAGTACACAAAGGTGCATGTAATTTCAAAGGAGAAGCTAATTCTGTGGTAGTCCCTGTACGATACAAAATATCTGTGTGTTGCTTGATCAAAGTCAGTTAAATGTTGGCTGTTCTGTTTTCAGATAACCTGAGTCATGTTTTGAAAATACAGTAACTTACCTATCTTTTTGTTTTACCACTAGAGTATCTTCAACCAGTTCCAATGTAGCAGTGAGAAGGTACTGCCTTCTGATGCCCTGCGCACTGCTCTTGCAAAGACATTTCAGGATGAGCAACGCTTCCAGCTGGGCATCATGGATGATGCTGCTGAATGTTTTGTGAGTATAACTGGAAGACGGTTTGACAGGCATAGATGTGAACCCCCACTACACAGTGCTTTTGGTTTTTTTTTTTAATAATTTTTCTTTTTCAGTTCCTCCATTTCTCCCTAAATTCTAACAGACCTTGCACGTGTGGCCTGGAAAAGTCCACAGAGGGATCCTAAGCTTCAAGTAATCCAGTGGGGAACCGTTATTTGGGTTGAGAGTCATTACTAATGATTTTGAAAAGGAAACATGAGTGTTACCTGTGTTTAAAGTTACTTTTGCATATCTAATGCTTAAGTGCATCTTGGATAGGAATTGTAAAAGCAACTGCACTGCAAGAATATTCCAGAATTCTAGTTTTAAAGATCACCTCAAAAGGGCAAAAGGACGTTTTGCCAGTTATTGTGAAACCAGGTTTTCACAAACTCCTAAGGGAAAGTGAAAATAAATAAACAAACACAACCCAACACAGTTGTTCATGTTTGCAAGCTGAGGTAAGCAACAGTAAAATGGATCATGTTCAATTATTTCTCTTGCCGTATTTGTAAACCGTCTGACAATTTATTTTAGGCTAGTTGTCTCACCAGTGTGGTTGGTAGATGGCTTTTAACACTAGTCTTACATCCCTAGGTTTGCTCACTTGTTTACTTTTTATACTCAAACTCTTTCCTGGCATCCATTATGTTAAGCTTTTCTTCTTACCCATATTTCCTCCTTTTCTCTCTTCAGTCTCCTAAGCTTATTAAGCTTAATTAGGATGTATTTTTGTCTTACTTACCTATTGGCTGCTCCCCCTTTTTGGAAGGGGTGGCCTGAATGTATTTTTATCTTACTTGTTTATTAACAGAGATGTTATTTCTTAACTAAAGTACTGAATTTGCTACTGCAAGGTAGAACTTCTCTTAGGCAAAGCACCTATCACAGTGGAATCATTTCTGTGTGTTAAATCCTTCATTTCTGATACCTAGCTAATTTGAAGCCTGCACTGTAAGAGATCACAGAAGTGCGATAAGTGCATATAGCTATTGTATGTTTTCTGTATGTGAGGTTCTTCTCTTAAACTATGTGGACTGAGAGTGGCCTTTGATAACTCAACATATCCTGTGTTTCTAGAATACTGATATAGCAAAACATCATACTCTAATGAGCTTGCTTAAAATGGAAGTACATCATGCCAGGAAAGCCTCAAGGTGAAATAAATTGCATTAGCCTACACAGGAGCCCCTGAATGCAGTTAAGCCAAATCGTTGTATGCAGTCCAACACTTGAATGGAGTTCTCTATGTTGTACAACATGGGAACTTCTGATTTAGTTTCTTTCTTGAGAAAGGTATATAGCCTATCTCATACTGCTGTGGAAGTCCCCACGAACAGGTTTGTTAGGTTAGCTGTACTGGCACAAGGACAGTTAAAATGAGTACAAGTTCCTTTATGAGGTTAAGCTTTAAGGTAGAGATAATTCCATAGCTTTTCACTTAGTTAACCTTTTCAGCTCTAAAGGCAGAGATTAATTTAAATGGAAGAAGAGCTTTGGCTCTAAGTTTCTAAGAAAATTGTATGAGGTCAGAGCAGTTTGAGTGGAGACCTCATAGCAGACTTCCAGTATCTGACAGGGGCCTATAAGGATGCTGGGGAGGGACTCTTCATTAGGGACTGTAGTGGTAGGACAAGGGGTAATGGGTTCAAACTTAAACAGGAGAAGTTTAGATTGGATGTGAGGAAGACATTCTTTCCTGTAAGGGTGGTGAGGCACTGGAATGGGTTGCCCAGGGAAGTTGTGAATACTCCATCGCTGGTGGTGTTCAAGGCCAGGTTGGACAGAGCCTTGGATGGCATGGTTTAGTGTGAGGTGCCCCTGCCCATGGCAGGGAGGTTGGAACTGGATGATCTTAAGGTCCTTTCTAACCCTAACTATTCTGTGATTCTATTTTGCCTAATAATTAATCTTGATCTGTTTATTGCAGGCCTCTAAACCATCCAGGCAGCTCATAGTGAGAGTGAAAGGTGTGCTGCTGGGAGAGGCATCAGTAAACTTGTCAGCTCCAGCTTAATGTTGGCAACAGTGGGAGGAGAGGAAGTCCTGGGACAAGAACTCCTGGGAACTTGAAAACATATGGAGTTGTCTGAAATAGTGTCTAGAAAATGTTCAGTGCTTTTATTTCATGCAGATTTTAGTTTGCCTCTTCATTTATTAGTTTCCCCCCTTTTTCATAGAATGTAGCTTATTTGCCATATTTCAAAGTCCTTGGGGAATGTAGAAATTGATTCGGGTTGCTTTGTGGTGATGAGTGGCAATGCAGTAATTTTAAAATTGCAGACCTGCGCTTCCTGTTGTATTTGTCAAATCCATTGATACTTAAGAATTGGACAAAATAAGCCATAACAAATCTTTAGCTGTGCTAGGAAATAAAATAAATGGTTTACCTGAGACAGCATTGCAGATCGGAAGCAGTAGCCATTTTCTTTTATATCAAAGATACGCTATCTTGTGTTTTGTCAGCAAAATTCAAAAATCTGTAGGAACCTTCTGTCTCCATAAATAATGCTTACAGCATCATTACATCTCGCATGGTTTTGTGATTTACGTTTTAACTTCTGTTTACATTTGAAATGATCTAATGCTTTTTTTGCTTCTCTCTTTGGCTAGGAAAATCTGCTAATGCGAATTCACTTCCACATTGCAGATGAGACAAAGGAAGATATTTGCACTGCGTCACATTGCGTTTCCCATCAGAAGTTTGCAATGACCTTGTTTGAACAGGTGAGGTAATGGTAACATGCTTTATACCAATCACAAGTTCTCAAGTTTCAGATTTTCATTCAAAGACATGCTTTGCCATGGTAAAAAAGTACAAGCAGAAGTGTTGCTGTGGAAATACCTGTTTAATCTTGTCCGTGTATCACGTTTTCTTTCTCTTTAGTGTGTTTGTACCAGCTGTGGTGCCACATCTGACCCACTACCTTTCATTCAGATGGTACACTATATTTCCACAACCTCACTCTGGTGAGTTGAAATTGTTAAAAGGAAGAGAATGTGTGCATGTGTCCCTTTTATTTTCTTTTTTTTGTTTGTTTGTTTTTGGTTTTGTGGTGGTGTTTTTTGTTTGTTTGTTTTTAAAACTGGTATTGCAGTTTGAGCTTTTCCTTCACAAGATTAAATGGCCAGAACGTGGTTTGATTGAAGTTGGTGGAGGTTTGATAACTATGATAATGAGCATGAGGATTTAGTGGAGCAGAAGATACCAATTTAGGCATGGATCAGTGTGTCTTCTTGTTTATGATTCTGAATCTGACAATGGCAAGGTCTCATGGTGTATGCTTTGAAAGACCTTAGTATGTGAGCAGGTGAGTTAAGAAAGATGAAAGAAGAATTACTCTGAAAAGGACTTTTGTACATCTACTCCATCCTCCTGTTCAAAGCAGGGCTAACTTCAAGAACAGGTGAGGCTGATTGGGGTTTTGTGCTGAGTTTGGAAAACATTTAAGGATAGCAATTCCATGACTTCTCTGGGCTGCTTCTTCCAGTGCTTAATGATGCAGTGTAATTTTTTTTTTCCTTATATCCCATCAGAATTTCCCTTTCTGCATCTTTTACTTCTTGTTCTTTCTCAGTTCACTTCTGCAAAGAGTCTGGCTTATGTTTAGCCTGTCCTCCAGCTTTCTGCAGTGTTGCTCCTCAGCTCTTCAGTGCCCAACCAGTGCTGCTGCACCAGCTGTGCTCCATCTGTGGTGCAAGACATTCTCCTTTAATGAATTTCATGAGATTCCTATCAGCTCAGTCCTCCAACCTGTCAAGAACCTTCTGGGTGGCAGCACTCCTTTTCTGTATATTGACTGCTCCATCCAGTTTGATGTCATCTATAAACCTGATGTGGATGTATTCTGATTCATCATTCAGGTTGTTAATGAAAATGTTAAATAGCATCAGCCCCTGTGTTAACCCTTGAGGAACCACAGCTCTTAACTGACTGCTGGTTGTGTTTTGGTCCTCTGAGCCTGAAGGTCCAGCTGTATTCTACTCAGGCAATCCACACCTCCCAATTTGGCCACAAGAATGCAGTAGGTGGTTGGAAAACTTGCTAGAGACCACATGATATTAACTGCTCTCACTTCCTTGGCAGACCCCATTGTTTTATGACAGGAGATAAATCATGTAAGTCAAGCGTATTTTGCCCTTGGTAAATCATTGCTGCCTGCTCTGATCTACTTTGTTGTCCTTCATATGCCTGGGGGTAATTTCCAAGGGGGTTTTGGGTCTGTCATCAGCCCAGGTACTGGAGCAAGACTCACCAGCCTGCAGTTCCTCGAACCTTCTGTCTTGGATGGATATGTATCTCCTGCTTTCTCTGGTTACTGGGGAACTCCCCAGGTCACCATAACCTTTCATTAAAGGAGATGGTCTAGGGTGAGGCATCCCTGCCCATGGCATTGGGGTTGGAACTTAAGGTCCTTTCCAACCGTAACTATTCTACTGTGCACAGAACAATAGTTCTAGCTCTAGTCTTCTTTCAGTAGATTCCTGCTCAGTTAGAAGCTGCATCTGATTGAGGTAGGAGTCTGATTTGCATTTGTCTTGAAAGTTTGGTTGGGTGAAAACTTCTCTTGTGTGAGATACGTACTCACAGAGCCCCCCCAAAACTGTCTTGAAAACTGCTAGCTGCTCTTCTCATGCGTATCTGTTAAAAACTACCATTTTACCAGTGTATCAGGAGTACTGTGAAGCATTCTCCCTTATGGCCGCTACCTGCCGTTCCATTGAGCTGTAGTTTTCCTTCAGGTCATCAACAGACACTGGGTATTCAGAATATTATTTATTATAAAAGCATAAATAATATGTTTTCCAGCCAGGAGAAAAGTTGTGTAAATGGTATTCAGTATTTTATATTAAATACCACAAATCTTACGTCACACAATATTTTAAAATCATCAATAAACAGTAATATATTTTCTTAAAGCATTTTATGGTTGGACATGCTTTGAGCACTAATATTCTTGTGTCCTTACTGTCATCTTTCAACTTGGACAATTGAAATCAGTTGGGTATCATGCTATTTTTGTCTATAGCTTTATTATTAAGGATGTGCTTTACTGTGCTACTTTACTAGGGTTGTGGTTACTGAAGGGAAGCATTATGAGGCAAATACTTCATTTTGAAACCAAGTATTTATCAATATAAATAAAAAAGCCTGAAGTTGGCTTTTAAGGTGTAAATTTTATGCCGAACTACAAACTGTTTCTATTTTAAATTATAGTTGTTTCTTTATGTGGTATTGTCATGGAAGGTGTAGTAATTATATGAATAATTATGTGACTTTTCTGTACTATAATATTAAATGTAAATAATGTTTATCTAATAAAATCTGTGTGAAACATGCTTACATAATTTGCGTTTGTGCTTTTACTTTGTTACTAAAATTTTTTTTTTCCCTTGTGTTTTCTCTGTACTGAAGCAATCAAGCCATTTTTATGCTGGAGAGACGAGAGAAACCTACTCCAGATATGTTTGGAGAGCTACTACAGAATGCCAGCACAATGGGAGACCTACGAAATTGTCCAGTTAGTATCTTTAGTTTTCCTTGGAGGGGGGAGAAGGGCACAGAAAGGACAGAAGATCTTTAGTGTATTACACTGGTGTGTACCTTTTAATGTAAGTGTTTTCAAGGGTCAGCTTATTATGATAAAGAGAGTTTTCTTGGTGTTTGAATTCAGTACCTCTCGCTTAAACTACTGATGTTGAGTGCTTCCTTGACTAGATGAATTAGGGAGAAGAGGGATAGAAATAGCGTGGGAACTAAAAATGAGTGCTTCAGAGAATTTTGGGTGGAAACTAAAGATGAATGCTTCAGGGAGTTAGAAACCATAAAAAAAGGTGGTGAGGGGGAATAAGTTGGGAATGCTTATGTTCCTCTCAGGGGATGGCCACACAATCCTTTCCTGTTCACGTCTGTTTCTGCTAGAAGTACTTATCATATGTTTGCTGTTCAGCTTCACTGAGAGTTGGCGAGGCCTCCAGCAGTAGGATTGCATGAAGCTGCAAACATGCTGCTTTCATCCTACGATGAAAGTTCTGGTACCTTTCCTAAAGAAATGGAAATGACAAAGAATTTGCAGGTTGTCTTTTTACAGGAAATGTCTGTAAGTTGACGGTGGTTTTGATTAGCTAAGCTTTTTAGAACAGTTTCCAAAGTTCACCCAGTTTCTTTAGTGATTGTTTCTGTTGAGGTTAGTGTGCGTCATCTATATTAATCGCATGAGAGAGGATTAATTTTGGTATAATCTTTTCAGTAGTACCTGCTATGGCACATGCAGAACTTTTGCATCAGTTACTAATCATGTGTACAAAATCAGTAGTTTTACTTAGATAAGCTTCCATCTGACTTCATTACTACCTCTTAGTTGGAATAAATTGATCTGTTGACCAAACTGCTAAACCTGCAGCTTACAGCCAAAATGTTGATCAGAGTGAAAGGAAAGAGAAAAGGACTTCTGCTTCTCACTGCCAGAGAGTATCCTGACAGTGAAAGGCTTATAGACTACACAGTATATCTGCAAAATTTGTGCCAAAGGCAGGAATTATCACAGAAAGTCTGAGGGAGTATTGGCTTATTTTTCAGTGTGAAGTGTGGGAGAAACTGACCAGAAAGTGTAGGCTAAGTTGTGAGTGATGACTGGCATCTAACCACTTAAAAACAATTACTGCATATGTCCAGTTGATAGTCACGGGCTGTTATTCTTAAAAATGTTCCATTCTGCTATGCAGTAAAAGTCTGACAAAATTCAGCTGAGTTAAGTCTATAAAAGCTTCATGTGAATGTGTTTTTTTTCTTTAAATTGTAAGGGCTCAATTTCAAAAATAGGAGTTTGATATCTTGTTCTGCCTTTTAATTTGAGTATGTCCAGATCCAGGGCTGCAGATAAGTATGCAAGAAGGATATCATCACACTTTTTCACATACTGATTAATAGGTAGGGCAGGAAACAGTTGCATAATTGCTGCTTCGTACAGTGCTACTGTTAGATGCCTCACTAGTCCTCAGTGAAGCAATACAGGCTCTAACGGGAATGGTTTGTGTACATGTTCCCTGGGGCCAGTGTATTTCCATTTTATCGTTCCACGTTCTGTAATATGTAACTCTGAAACTTTCACTCTTAGTGTCCATCAAAATATTATTTTGGTTTTTGGAATATTGGCAAATAGTGGCTCATCTGAGTACAAGAAATGAAGGTATTGTTGTCTAGAAGATTCATGTGCAAGTTTGCCAATGACATCAAGCTATGTGGTTCGGTTGATATGTTGGAGGGAAGGAATGCCATCCAGAGGGACCTTGACACGCTTGTGAGGTGGGCTGATGCGAACCTGATGAAGTTTAACCATGCCAAGTGCAAGGTTCTTCACGTGGGTTGGGGCAGTCCTAGGCACAGCCGCAGGTTGGGCAGAGAAGAGATTCAGAGCAGCCCTGAGGAGAAGGACTTGGGGGTGTTGGTAGATGGAAGAATGAACATGAGCCGGCAGTGTGCGCTCACAGCCCAGAAAGCCAACTGTATCCTGGGCTGCATCAAAAGGAGCATGACCAGCAGGTTGAGGGAGGTGATCCTGCCC
>JANRGW010002880.1:0-12666 GCA_024733675.1 Psilopsiagon aymara | reverse complement strand
CTGAGGCGCTGGCACAGGGTGCCCAGAGAAGCTGTGGCTGCCCCATCCCTGGCAGCGTTCAAGGCCAGGTTGGACACCAGGGTTTGGAGTAACCGGGTCTAGTGGGCGGTGTCCCTGCCCAAAGGTGTTGGAACTGGATGATCTTAAGGTCCTTTCCAATGCAAACCATTCTGGGATTCAAAGTTCTATGTGCTTTGTTCCCACCTGCACAGTCAGACCTTCAGATCTCCCCCATCCCCTTCCTGTTTCAGGAGCACTATTGTGCAAATGCAGCTTTCATGGTGCTTGAACAGCCTGTCTCAAACCCTTCCTGGCCTTCACAGGCAACGCATGTTGCAGGCAGGATCTCACCCCCTTTGCCTGCACCCCTCCCTGCACTCCACCCCAAAATCTCTGCATTGCGTTCAGATGACCCAGGTTTCTCCTTTTGTTTCCTACTGGTTGGCTCTAGTTCTTCCCTCTGGGCTTTGCCTACATCCTCCAAATCACACCCCAAACCACTGCTCACCAATAAGACGCTGAGAAGGAGGGCCCATCATTAATGTGTCAAGACCTAACGCAATCAAAATGCTAGGCGAGGACTGGGGCTGGAGTGCAGCACTATTCTACCTAATGAACCATATGTGATGAGAAGAACTTCAGAGCTTTCATGTTACACTGCATATGTCCTTTCCCATTCCCTATGGGAAAATGCTCTGGCCAGAGGCAGCTCAGGACTTTCAGAGCCTGGTCTTGTCCCCATTTAATGGGTTATCACAGCTCCCCCATGAATGGGAGTTAGGGCATTTTTAGCAGATCTCTGTTCCCTGGAAGGCGCATTATCCTTTTGGGGCCACCCATCCACTCTGGGGCTGTGGGTCAGAGGGAGAAATTGACTTTTTTCCTGCAGTCCTGTCATAAATGGATGCAGGGAGTTTGGCTGGGGATATTGGCCATCAGCGTATGGAAGGCTGAGGGTCTGATTAGGAGAATGGGAAGCAACCAGCATATTGCTGGGGACATAGATGCTGAATTGTGGGAATGTGCTGCCTCTGAATAAAGGCTTTTCTCTTCCCCAGCAAAGCCATCACCATTGGACCTGAGGAACAACACTGTCATCGATGAACTTCCCTTCAAATCACCAGTCACGAAATCCTGGTCCAGGCCAACGTGAGTAATGGCTGGGGTATGAATCCTTGCTGTGCTCCAACAGCAGATCTCTGATCTTGGTCTTGTCCACATGCACTGTCACCTCTGCCATGCATTAGACATGGATTAGACCGAGGGATATCCGATGCTCTTTTGCTTCCTTCTGACCCACCATCTCTTTTTGTGAAGGGCACGTTTCTCATGTGTCATCTTAAATCAAGTTTGAA
This sequence comes from Psilopsiagon aymara, assembly GCA_024733675.1. Lineage (NCBI taxonomy): Eukaryota > Metazoa > Chordata > Aves > Psittaciformes > Psittacidae > Psilopsiagon > Psilopsiagon aymara. The sequence goes on along the minus strand of JANRGW010002880.1, from coordinate 11,311 downwards.
TTGAGCCCAGGCATTGGATGCTGACCCAAATTCCCCCAAAAGCTGGATGGCCGCTTCAGCCCTCATTGTGTTCTTTGTCAATGCAAGCAACAGGAGCTGCAACATCACACAGACATCTGCGCTGGCATGAAAGTCCACCTTGCTTAACACACTAGCCCCATTAGGTACCTGCAAGAGCTATTTGGGAAGAGGGACACTTATGGAGTCATTCTGTCCTAAAATATCTTGCCACACCATAGCAATTTGGGGGTTTCCTTGGTCACATCATGGCCAGACTTAGGAGCTGGTCCAGGTGTTGTTGAAGCAGAGTGGCCCCTGTCTTGAACCCCCCACAAGCTTAGTCAAGTGTTGTGAGAGCCAGATTCGCATTCCCCACATCACAGCTGGTGGCAAGAGAGTACATTTGTTTAGGTTGGGATTTCACATGAAAGCCCAGCATGTGGCCAAGCAGCTAATTAAGATCTCTTGAAGACATTTCCTATTTCTGGGATCTGACAACTCCTGGAGAGCTGTGGCTCTAACAAAGGACCCGTGCTCCACCGCGACTCAGGGCCCAGCTGCGCCACCTCATCTTGGCCACACTGATGGTGCAGGGCATGATTTCCTATCCATCTTTCCCCCCAAAACCCCCTCTGTAATGTCAAAACACAGGGTGAGACTCGCAGGGTCTGACCGGGCTGTGTTTTGTTTGCCTTGAAAGCAAAGCTTCGCCTGAGGGAAGTCTGCAAAATGAAACCAAAGCACTTCAGAGCAAAGTCTGCTGGCCAAAAATAACAGGATTCACACAGTTCCAGCTCTTGCTGCTAATTCGTGGTCTGATGTTGTCCAGTGAAAAGCAGAAGCAAGGTTTGGCTGCTATGACTCCTCTAATAAATTGGATTGTGTGGAGACTGACTGCAGGGCATGAGCGCTGTGTGCTGAAATCACTGCACCAGGAAACAGAGAGCAGGCTTTGATTGACAAGACATCCGACCCTAGAGAAGATAATGGATTTTTCCTCTATCAGCTAATCATATGACCCTGCCTTTACTGCAAGGCAACAAATAGCTTTTTAAGACACAAGTTTTAATGCCAGACACTGATTGCATTATGTTCTTCGGTATAATCAGATTTGGCCAATTGAAAGCAGCACAATTCCTCAGAGGTTTTGTATTCCAGCAAAAATGTGAATAGGGCCCTGCCCAACAAGCAAATCCTGGAGCTGTGGTGGGGCAGGAGGTGAGAAGCTCCACTGAGGCTGGCCCTGCATGCTCCACAATTGAATATTTCCTGTGAGATAAATAGAGTTCATGGAGCCTGATTCATGTAGCTGATAGCAGGAGGGTTATGGGTACACAGCAGGCAAGGTGTTGTTAAGAGGTCTTGGAAAGAAAAAACATTACAAGACCAGACCCAGTGATTTATGACCCATGGAAAGGTCAGGTTGCAGAAGCTCAACGCCACCAGCTCTTCTTCATATCCAGTCCCCGTTTCTGAGCATGGTGACGTTTGGAACCCTCGGGTGCTACCCTTTCCCATCCATCCCTGGGAATGGACCCGCAGCACATGCGACCATCCTTAATGCATTGATCCTTGTCCTTACAGCCAGACCTTCAACGCCGGCTCTTTGCAATACTGTCGCCCTGTCTCCTCCCAGAGCATCACCAGCACTGACTCGGGAGACAGCGAGGAGAACTACGTGGCAATGGTAAGGGCCCCGTGGCTAAGATGTTCAGTCCTGACAGGACATATACATTCCCCAGTACTACAAACACATTCCTAGCTCATGGCATAGAAGGGCTCAGATAGCACCATGTGGTGCTCGTCCTTACGTACATCCCTACATGCACAAAACAGTGGCTTTCATTATTAAAATGACGTGTCCCACTGGGGTTTTAACTGTATATGAGACCAGGAACCTGTATCACTGACTTTGCTCGGAATTAAGAGGGAATAAAATGATCTATGAGCTGTCAGGGTGTATTTTCCTAATATAAGTTGATTTTTAAGGGGGTTTTCCCTCTAACAGCTGCTGACATCATGTTTGTGTGGAGGGCAGGGGCTATCGGAGCAGCAGCAGGGAGTGGCGCTGCTTACAGGGAGGGGATTTGTCTCTCTTTGTGAAGCTGCTGACTTGAAGCATATTTTTGAGGCTATGTAACTAAAGGGGTTGAGGAAATCTGTGTTCTGTGCAGCATGGTTGTGATTAGCAAAGATCCCGGAGCTGGTCTGGCCCCAGTGAGGTGTGGTTCCTGTGAAATGCTAAAGCCCATGTCTGCTCTCAGGCATATGAACAACATCAGCACAAAGGCAGCAGAACTGCTCCGATACATCAAGTTAAGAGTGTGAGCTTTAAATATGTATTATATATAATATACATAATATATGTCATGTATATTATACATACTATTATAATAATTATATATAATATATGGAAGAATAGGTATGTATTATATGTATTAGATATTGTATCTAATATATATTATATATTATATATTTATATATGATATATGTAATATATCATATACCATATATATTATAGTAATATATAATTATAATTTAATATATAATATAACAATTATATATTGTGTATAATATAATACATATTTTACATATTATATATGTAAGCCCCCAGCAGTTTTGCATATCCTGGTCCAAGAAGCAGGTGAAAAACTAACCAGCCTAGAACCTCTTTTAAGAACACCACCGAGGCATTTTGTTGCCAGATTTGTGTTAATTCCTCTTTCTTTTCCTTTCTTCCCATTTTAATCCTCGTTATCTCTCCTGTCTCTTCCCTGCATTAGCAAAACCCCATTTCTGCTTCTCCTGTTCCTAGTGGCACCAACAGCCCAGCGCCTAAAAAGAGCTCGGGCAGTGTGGATTATCTGGCCCTGGACTTCCAGCCAAGCTCACCAGGGCCACACAGAAAGGTAAGAGGGGGTTTATATGCTTCTGATTAAAAGTAATGTGTTTTTTAACGGGTTTGGGCGATCGGGTCTAGTGGAAGATGTCCATGTCCATGACAGGAGGGTTTGGAACTGGATGAGCTTTAAGGTCCCTCCCAACCCAAACCATTCTATGATTCCATATGACCCGATGCTATGCCTATTCTTGGTCAGACTCAGTGTATTGCATGCCTGCAGCCTTGCTGGAAGCATTACCAGACACATGGATGAGCAGGGCTCCAGGTATGCTGATGAAATCAGAAATTCAGCTGGAGATTGCATATTCAAAAGCTGTCAAGAAGTATCCCCAGAAGCATCAGAATTCAGTTCTTTCTCCTCCTTCAGAGCAAGTCCTCCAAAACCTCTGTAAGAGTTCTTGAGCTCTTTGCAAGAAAATGAGCAAGGTGCAGAGCTGAATTTCCAATATCAGCAGTTAGGTGTCACATTTGCAGCCAAACATTCATGTCCCAAAGTTGATGTGAAGGTAGTGCCCATGTGCTATTTCTACCTCACCATTGCACCTTATGCGAGCAAGATGCAGAGCAGACTGAAATCTTCCATCCAAGGCCCTTTGTGAGGTTTGAGGGAAACTGATGAGCTATAGAAAGAAGGGGAGATGCTGGTGGGCGTGTAGCATCCATGGCGCTGCTATGGGAAGGAGCGAGAGGGAAGAGCAGGGAGCTGATGGGTGACCACGCTATGCCATGTCTCTCCTCCCTGCAGCCCTCCACCTCATCGGTCGCCTCAGATGAGAAGGTTGACTACGTGCAAGTGGATAAGGAGAAGACACAGGCACTTCAGAGCACCATGCAGGAGTGGACTGATGTGCGGCAGTCCTCGGAGCCCGCCAAGAGCACGAAGCAGTAGCGCCTGGGACAGGCAGTGAAACAGGCAAATCCCAGCTCCACTTGGGCTGGATTCCTAAGACTTAACCTGCAGAAGGGAGGGGATCTTCATTGTTTCTTGGTTTTCTTTTTAAGACAAAAAGAAACTTAATTTCAGGGGAAGATTTGGCAGATACTGTTTGTCAGCGATGAAGACCAACTACATTTGGTGGCTAGGTTTGTGCTTTGGCTGTTGGATGCACTATCCAAGAACTTTGACTTAGCAATACCAGGTTTCACCTTACAGATCTTTTGCTTACAGCTATTAAAGCCACCTTGTACGTGCTAACACTGCATAATCTCTCCCTGTCTTCTTCCATGCCATGCAGGTTTGCAGTATCTTTCATTCCCCAGCTCTCATTCCCCACTCATTATGGTTGCCCTTCTTTCTGCCTCCTCCCAATCCCAAAACTAAGCAAGGGCCATTCCTTTTGAAATCACTTGTGTTGTCCCAACTCTTGTAAATAATATGTTCAAAAACTCTGAGGGCTCTTCTCCTGGAGGAGCAGCTCCCATGGTTTTGGTTGTGGTTGATAAACTTCAGGACCTTGAAGAGTATCCCATTGAGCTGACTTAGAAGCCCAGGACTTGCTCATTGTGCACATACAGATATACCACCACATGATCACACACATGAATGCATGCTTGAAACAGCCAAGTTTGTTAGGGTGTCTTCTGCTATTGATGCTCCCTAGCGTCTCTAAAAGTCAACAGGCTGGAGAGATTGGCTTTGGATGGTAGAACTTAAGCCCTGATGCACTGCCTATCTGAAACCTATGAATCTAGCCCCAAGAACCAAAATCTGCCCTTTGTGGCAACAAACAAAGCCCATAGAATAAGAGTCCTACATCTATGGCCATCATCAGAAGCTCTGTGATTAAGCACAGGGGTACAGGGAAGCTCTGGAGACCATGTATATCTGGGCTGGTATGAGGATGAGTGACAAGGTGGGAGTGGAAGGCTGTTGTGAGGACTGTGAGAAGGTGGATGCTGTACTGCAGAGGTTGACTTGGATGAGGAGCTCCAGGGGGGTGTATCCTGGAGGAAAGGAGCAGGGTAATTGCAATGTTAGTTGATGGGGAGGCCTTAGGCTTGTGAAGAGGCTGGTCAGGAGGGTCAGAGCACGGTGTTTCAGTATTAGCTTTTGTGTAGCATTGTGGTTGGTTTGGTATTGGATACAAAGGGCTGGACTAGATGTTTTCTCCCCACATTCATCAGTGTTTCTTCAACACAGAAACGGGGCTTGTTGACCCTTGGCTCTAATTATGGGTGGGAATCTGCTGTTGCCTCTTGCCAGCATCCTTGACACATCCAGGCTTTGGGATCACTCCCGAGGCAGCTGCCAGGGACAGAATGCAGAGAAGGAAGAGACAGTTTATTGCAGAGATAATAATTCATGATCTCATGAAAACAGGAAGAACTAATGATTGCCATGGAGCAGCCTGATTGCCAGACAGCCAGCAATGACATGAATAAACAGGCCAACCACAAACCAAGAGACAAATAAAGGAGCCATTAGAAAGATTAGGAGATAATATTTATTAAAGAGCTGGAGCTATTCTCTCTGCAAGCTGGACCCTTCCAGCACCACGAGCTCTATGTTCAAACCACCAAGTTGTATTTATTATTAAAGCTTAATTTTTAACACGTTTGTTTAATCTTGGTCTGGGTTTGTAAAGGGCCAGATGTGACCCACACTGGGGTAGGATGCTGGTCCCTTAAGGGCTGCATGCTGGTAAAGTGAGTGTTGAACTTCCAGCACCAGTTTGTTTCTTGCATGCCATGAAAGGGAAGGATATTAAAGGAAAAGCTCTGACAACCCTTTTAAGACATCGAAGTGTTGGCCTTTTACAGGAATAATAGAGCAAATATCCTAATGCTTATGGTAAAAACAATAATCATGTAGAAGAGAGGGGGGAAAAGGACCCAAAGGGGAAGATTTAGCACAACCAGATGCTTTCTGATGGTCGGGGAGTGTGTTACAGCTTGCAAGGGTCCTTGCTTCTCACTGAGGGCTTGCAAGCTTACGTGGTGAGATAATGAAATGAAGACCAGACTGCAGTGCTTCGTATTTCTATAGCCCCTTTCATCACTGCATCTCAGGGGAGACTAAACACTGGGCCTGCTCCAGAGCCCACTGAAGTGTGCATTCACCCATCCCCACCAAAAAGCAAATGTGACTCAAGTGGGAAGCTGTTCTTTTCCTATCCCATCCTCTAAACTGTTAGAGGGAAACAAGGGAAGATGAGGTTGGGGAAGAAGTGTTATGGTGCACGCTGGATGAATATCCCTGCCAAAAGTGTGCTGTTCTCCTCCTCTTACATGAAACAGCAGCTATCTCTGGGGCGGATTGCAGCAGGAATTTTGGGAATGGCTCCTTATGCTACTTCTGGTCTTGCTCTGTAAAACAATGCAATTAGCTCCAGGCTAAAACAGTCCTAAACTGGACCAAAAGCCCTGAGAAATCAAGTGATGGCCTGTGCTCAGGTTGAGCTTTTTCCTCCACCTGGGACACAGGGAGCTCAGCAAGTCCCAAATGAACCCTGAAAGTGAGCAGGTGATGGGGAAGCATCAGCAGTAGGCATTTGGTGGTGCAGTGGCTTGAGAGGCAACACTATGGGTTGTGATGTTTCTTACTGAGTCTTGCCTTGTGCTTCTGAGCTGGGACTAGGTGCATTCAATGCCCACTCCCACATCTAATCCAACCCTTCATGCTACTGGAGAAACTAGTCCTTTTTCTCCATGTCCCACAAATGTCTGTATTTGCTTTGGACAAGCACTGGCATGGGATAGCTCTACTCTCTGTTTCAATGATTTGCTTTCACGAGCATCCCCAGTAACTGGCCCTTTGCATTTGCAGACCAAGGGCCAAAACAGCCCCAAAGTCGCTGTTTTGCAACTGCTGCTTGCTGGTCCCTCTCTGCTTTGCAGGGAGGTCTGTGTTTTCCCAGAAACTGATACATTCCTCATTTTTTTCCCTGCTAAGCACCAAGCAAACCACCCCTCCGTCCAGAGGCTCTACGCACTGTCATATAGACAGGACTATATCAGCCCTTTCCTGAAATCCATCAAGTAATCAATGGCTGCAGTGGAAATAGACATTCTTGATGGTTGCCAAGCTGATTACAGCAGTCCCTGATGATTAATGTTTGTGCAGTATTTAGTCTTAAACCATATTGAAAAGCAGCTGCTTTAATTACATGGACTGCCAAGAACTTTGTCCTGGAGGCATGGAGTTTATCACATCCACTCTATACTTGGATGCTCAAGTATGACTGACTCCTTTGTTAGAAACAGGTATTTTAGGAAGCTTGGTACACTGCAAAGTATTCATTTTAATTGCCATTAAAATGGCTTGAGCCTTCCCATCAGAGCCAGCTCTTCAGCTCTTGAGTCCCATTTAAGAAAGGGATGTGCTTGCATGTGTGTGTGTGCTCATGGAGAAAGGTTGTCTGTGGAACAAGCATCATGACCTCAATATTTAGTTTCATGAAGTACCAGGGCCATGGCTTAAAGCTCTCCCAGAGCTTCAAAATGACTAAGGTGGTGGTTTTGAAGGCAGAGGTCTCCAGAGGTGTGTATCCCTTGCTGTGAGTGTGCGACTTGCTGCTCATGTCTTGTGTGACATGGTCTAGTGTGAGGTGTCCTTGCCCAAAGCAGTGGGTTGGACTGGATGATCTTCAGGTCCTTTCAACCCAAACCAGTCTGTGATCCTACAATTCTATGGTTCTTCTCTGGTGACATGTGTGAGCTGACCCGGAGCTGATTTGCTCTGAACTGACATTTAAGTGTTGGGTGGGAAATGCATTTCCAGCTCCAAATAAATGCCAGGCATAGGTTAGTCTCAAGTTAGAGAAAGAAAATACAAGTGAGTGCAGATTGTGCCAGGGCAAAGCTGAGTGTCTGACAGATAGGGACAGATGCAGAGCCAGAACCAGAAGGTAGCTAAGGTTTGGGTTGGCTGGGGGCAAACTGGGATGGGTCACCAGCCATTGTCAAAGGTTATGTATGGGGGAACATGAGATTGGGAGGACAGAGGGAAGAGGAGTTTGGCAGAAAGATTTGAGTCTTGGACCTCACCTTTGGCATGAGTCCCGAGTCAGATTTATGGAGATCTGTGGGTTGTGGAGTGGGTTTTTGCTCAGTAAAAGCCACACACTGATGGGAGGGGAGCTCCCACTGCTCTCAGGACTTACAGGGTTGGCCCACAGGGTTCCACTTCCACCTTGCAGCTTTTCCAGACTAAGGTGGATCAACTCCATAGCTGACTTTGCTTGGAGCAGGGCATAGAACTAGAGACACCTCTTCCCCCACTTTACCCAATGTTGCTGGTGCTGAGTGGAGACTCCTCCATGTGAGGAAAGGGGACAGAGGTATTGCCTATAGCCTTATAGCATCCAAACCAGGGCCAGGGCCTTTTCTCTAGCCATGACGTTAAGTGGTAAGTAACAGCTCAACCGCATATTCCCCAGCATGGGGACCTAATCCACACTAGGGTCATTCTTGCATGGGGGAGACAGTTGGCCCAGACCAAGTCATGCAGGACACAAAGTCCAAGCAACTGGGGGACAGCTTGAACCTGTATATGTCTTGGGATAGACATTGACTTAGAGCTCTCTGCAGCCCCACGCCAGCCGCTACACCCTGTCCCAGGACATTGAGCATGGTAGGACGAGTTGGGTTCCTTTGGCCATCCACTGAACATGGCTCCTTGGGAGGGGTCGAGGCATGCCCAGGTCTTATGTCGTAGTAGAATTTGGTAGGAAAAGGTTTAAATAGCTCCCAGATCCCAGCTGGTCTTCCTGTCCTGAGAGTCGAGTAAGAGGATGGTTTTCTGAAGTCATGCTTCCATTGCGTTGATGTTCTCTCACCTGGTGATGTTGTTCCATGTATAAGCTGATGCTCACCCACTGTGAGCCCATTGAAGAGATGTTCTCTGGATGAGATGGCCTCAGTGGGGCTGTGCTATGGAGAAGCCCTTCTTGAAATGGAAAGGGCAAAGAGCAGAGCCTACCCCCAACGCCAGGCAGAGGACAGGCATGGCCATCAAAAAGCCATCAAGAAAATCAGAGGGATCAGTCCAGCATCAAATCACAAGGGCCAAGAAGCCAGTTTGAGGCCTCTGGTGAGTCTGTGTGCCTCTGCCCAGAAAGCACCAACTTGTCCATGTGTACACAATGACCTTGCAACTATTAATGAGGCTCTTGCACGTAGAGATGTGCACCTTCTCTTCTTGGTTTCTGCTTGGCCTGGAGCTATTTATCCCTTCGTCAGCTTGTCCATGATGTCTCATCCTTGTAGACACAATTTGTTCTCCTTGTTCACAACTCCTAAAGCATTACTGTTCATCAGGTTGCTACTTCAGGGTCTGCTGCTCAGAAAAGCTGATACATAGCAAGGTGTCACCAAACAGCTCTGTCCCCGCCAACCCATGGCCATCCAGTACTGCCACATAGTTTTAACACAAGCCAGCAACAACTGGAGCAGAAGATAGGCCACATGGCCCCATCTCCTGAGCTTAAAGAGCTGCTCAATGGACTTACTTCCAAACCAGCAATGCAGCCCATTGCTAGCACGTAATGGGTTCATTTGTAGGCCAGTGGGTTGACCATATGAGAGAGGCACCAACCCATCTTTCTTGCTGTTGTTCTTTGGGTGACACCAGGCAGGACAAGGGGGCTCATTTGAACTCTGTATCCCACTTCTTCTCCAGCGTGTAAAACAAAGGGTTTTAGCACTCACTTCTCCATGTCACACACGTGTTGTGGGGTGTAAATAATTGACATGTAATAATGCAAAGAGCTGCTTTGAGTCTGCACGCAACAGCCGGGCAGCATGTGGTGCGACCCTTTTGTCATGCCCAGCATCACACATGGCACTGCACATCCTGCTCTGCAAAACCCATTAAAAGCCCTCAACCTTAATTCCTGAGGTGGAAAATAATTTGGCAGGATTTTCTCCTGAGTGAGGGGAAAAGCCATTTGCACAGTTTCAGCCTTCCTCTGCCACGTTGGCCCTGGAAATACCATGTTTTGTTTGGATGTGGTGGCTGAAGCATGTTGTAGAGAGGGAAATGGAATAGGACCTGAGCTCTAATTGGAGCTCACCAATGAATCCCGTAGCGTTAGGACCAAACTTTTAGAGTAGCTACGTCCCACTCAACCCAGCCCTCGGTGAAGTCAATGGGTCTCCATTGACTTTGGGTTGAGTGGGAATGAACCCAGCAAAATTAGGGTAGTTTTGTTCCTTAACCTGCTGTGAGGAGGGGTCGGAGCCCTGGCTGGGAAGCCACGGCATCGGCAGCCGATCCGCAGGGATGTTCTGTGTGTTTCCAAGCCTATGACTGTTCTTAAAGAGAAGTCTTTTTAATTCCTTTATTTTTTGTTGTCGTTTTCCATTTGTAGAAGGAAGGACAAGAGTAACCTGTGGCAAACTGTACAGTACGTGTCTTCTTGTGGTGTCACTGTTTGAATGGTTATTCGGTTTTCAAATCACTGTGGACAGCTAATCACTTAAGTTATTAATTTATTCTTTGGGGTTTTGTTGTTTGGTTTTTTATGAAAAGTAATTTGAAACAATTATTTATCCTGAAAATTGGTCTTGAGTGAAGCCTAAATAGTACTTTTTTGCTGTTAATAAACATGGTACATGCCTGACATGAAGGTGATCTCATTTTTAAGTACTGTATATGTAGCAGAAAAGCAATAGGGAAATAAAAGACTGGTAATATAACGACATCTCTCACTGGTGACTTCCACAATGGATTCAGAGTGGGAAGAGAAAGGGGGAATTAATGACCTGATCAAGTTGAATTATGCAGCACTTTAATGCTTTCAGAGCATCTTCCCAGTGTTGCCAAGTACATCCTACAGCTTCCTGTCTGTAGAACGAGGGCCTTTAGGATGCAGTTAATGGGGTTTCCCTGATACGAGATCCCAAACCATGTGTTTTCAGCTGCTAAAGTGAATTTCATACTATATATCTCCTCCAGAGATACCTGTTGGTGTGTGCAGAGTAAGGAAGCACTGCTTTCCTTACCCATCAGCAGCTCAGCACCTGTGAGCTCCAGTTTGGGACAACAAATCACCCATAAAACCTAAGCACAAGAACAAGTCTTTTGGGTTGATTATCTGCCTTGATTATCAAGATTGGGATCTTATCAAGGCAGAGACAGTCTCCTGGGAAAACACCTTCAGCACACGGAAATGCCTCCAGCTGATCCTCCAGCACAAAAGCAAAGAGTTGGAATGACAGCAACATGAGAGCTTTCAGCAACCTTTTGGGCAGAAAATGGTTGATGAGAAAAGGAACAGACTGATGAAAAAATGAACAAGAGCCGGCTTCAGTGTGTGCTCACAGCCCAGAAAGCCAACCATATCCTGGGCTGCATTGAAAGGAGCGTGCCCAGCAGTCATGGAGGTGATGTTGCCCCTCTGCTCTGCTCTGTGAGACCTCACTTGGAGCACTGTGTGCAGTTCTGGTGTCCTCAACATCAAAAGGACA